>VUQK01001624.1:5917-19632 GCA_015106715.1 Bujurquina vittata
CCCCTCTCCTGGTGTTTGTCCCCCCCCCCCCCCCCCCCCCCCGACCCCCCCCCGGGGGGGGGGGGGGGGGTTGCCCTGGGGAGTTCCCATCTCAAATCTCATGAGCACCGGGAGGAAGAATAAAGTAAATAGATTTTGTTCTCCAGATCTTTCACATTTCCTCCACTATAAATCCACTTGTCGCCCGCATAAATCTTTGGGAAGTTTGTGCCGCCCTGTGCCTCTGCTTATTAGCCGACCAGGGATCAATTTATCACCTTTGAGACAAAGAAAGGAGGCATCAGGGGATTCTCTCTATCCCTTTGATTTATGGAGTCAGAGAAGAGGCAGGGCATTTTTGGGTCATGCAAATTCTTCTCAGCACAAGTGCCAGCCCCTCCTACCTCCTCTTTGTGTTGAATTAATTTCTTTGGCAGCGAGAGGAAGAGAGGAATCTGTCAGGTGCTCGGAATGCAAATGAGAAGGTTAGGCTTGTTTAAGTAAGTGGTGGTGATGGAGCTGCTTAAATGCAATAACCATATATCAGTGGAAATTATACACATTCAGTGATGGCTGATTTCAGGGTTGTTGAGTTTGACTGAATATAACTGAAATATGCTAAAAATCCCAGCACGGACCCAAGATTTGCTGCTTTCGTGCAATTCTAAGCATGCACCACTAGTCTGTGCTATTGGTCTAGCAAATCTCCCTCTATTGCTGTGACCCATTTTCCCCCCACCACCACCACCACTGAAAGAGCTGCAAAAATGTGGCTGCCCCACCTCACCTGTGCTAAGTGGCTACCTCGTCTACAGTGCCAGGCTCACGTGCTACTGCTTCCTCATTTGTAATTGTCCTCATGCAAATGATGGGCTGGGGATGCTGGCTTGTGGGAAATGTATTTTGTATGAAGCAGACTTGGTTCTTTTGAGGCTGACGAAGTGTTGATGGTTTCGCACAGTGGTTACAAGGCAGGTTTGAAACATTGCATCACACATTGTTTGGATCTAAGTGTGATTCAACCTCCTATCATCAGATGTTTTTTTAAAAAAAGAAAAGAGGTGGCGATGGGAAAAGGCAGCTCTGTTTTAAGATTACAAATGCACTTTTGTGTCAGAGCAGTCGTTCTGTTTCTGTAAACTGTGCGTGCCTGCATTAGCCATGTGCACAATGGTTTGAACAGCTGACAGAGCACGGGACAAAACACAAAGACCCGTCACGTCGCATTGAGTTTGACAGCTTTTTAAATATTCAAATTGTGAATTTTAAAACACCTTCTATGTTACACGCATTTCCAATCGCCCCAAACTCTCTGCGCCCCAACCACAAGCTGTGTGCAGGCTCCACTTCACAACTCACTCGCCACTGCCTTGGCTCTGGTCCACGCTCATCCCTCCTCATAAAAAATGAGGCTGCACTGGCCAGCGCATTTCTCCAACACCTACCAGTACTGCCACATCTTTGTCATCTTCCCCTCTCCTGCATTCTTCCCTTCCCCTTCTGCGTTCACTTCCTCCCCCCCTCCCCTTTTTTCCTCCTCTACCTTGTTTAGGCACGCTATCCTTTCTTGTGGCAGAAAGCATAAGACTCGCCGTTTGCTGAGTGGGCAGCGGGGAGCGGAGGAGGAAAGAGAAGAAATAGAAAGACTCAGAAGGAGGAGGGAGAAAAAGAGTTATCTAACAGGATTAAAGGAGAACAACGGAATGGAGAGCACTTAAAATACTCATGACATGAGCCCTCTTGCAAAAAGGAGGGGATGAGTAACAATGGCTGAATCACTCTTGAGGTTCTGTGGCTCTAGACAACATTCTCTGTCTCTCTCTTGGCTTCTTCCTCTCTCGCTCTTGACTCCCCTTCCCTTCCCCTTTCGGTCTCATTTACACTTACTGGTTTGAGGTCTCGATAGATCACAAAGGAGTCATATGTGTTAATATGGGGAGTGAAATGAGGAGGGTGTGGGTTAATTAACCACTTAAAGGGAAGGTATTCACTTTGGATTTAATGATGAGATCTATTGCCAGAATATATTCTGTGGTGGACAATATTGTTTGATATTGATGAGACTATCAACATTTGTTAAGTCATCTGGTAAAGACACCCGAATGAATGACTGAATGATGGATGCTGGGCTGAAAGAAAAAAAAAAACTAAAAGGAGAAAAAGAAAAAAAATGCAGCGAGGCGAAAACAAAATTCTTAGTTACTTTAACTGAAATTTTGACAGCAAATAAGGACAAATACCCTTCCACTCAACCCCACCATATGGGAATCAGAAAGGTAGAACAACATGACAAATTTCCTCAGGGTGGATCGAACTTCTGGGAGAGAATAGCACTTCAAACGTTTGGCGTGCCTCGGCAGCCTCCCTGCCCGTCTGACTTGCAAAGATAGCAGCCGTCTGGCAGCGCGGCCGAGCACACACACACACACACACACGCGCACACACACACACACACACACACACACACACACACACACACACACAGAGCGAGAGAGAGAGAAGTGCTCTTTTGCACGCAGGTGTGGGAGCACACTGGATTTTTGCATAAGTACACACAACAAACTCTACTTCTAGTCTCTTCAAACACCCTATCCTTCACCAAAGAAACGCACACACACACATGCGCACACAAGTGCTCGCACCCACTTCACCTTTTGTAAAGGAAGACATGGCATATCTTTTGTCCAAACCCAGACAACTGCCAACATTTTGAGTAGATTTTAATGCAGCAAACTTATGTGTTTATACTTGCTATAAAAAGATTCCGCTTGGCGCATAATATATGTGGATGAGGTCTCTGGAGTTGCCGCTGTCTCTCTTTTTATATCACATAACAAACATGTGATGGCAGTGGGAGAGAAACTCTCCAGCCTATGTAAATAGGCCGCCATTTGAATATTTCACACAGGGCCCGTGCTTATTGAGCATTCATCCCTTTTGAATCATTGCTTCTACCAAAAAGGAGGAAAGTAAATAAGTACATAAAAACATAAAAATAAACTGCAAGCGTGTATGCGTGTGTGTTTCTGTTTCCGTGCGTGCACACACGGTGTATTCCGTTCCTCTCAGCAAGAGGTATCGCGTCCTTGGCGGTTATGTAAGGGATGAATTTTAATGATAGTAAGATCATGGCAGTATGCGCAAAATAATGACGACTAGGCTGGCTGGTAAATTGACTGAGAGATTTGGCTTTTGGTGCTGACTCTCCAAAGAGAGGACTTAAGGAGCTTCTGGGATTTGAAAGTTGAAAGATAAAGGCTGAGTTACACTGGGGATCTGAGAGAGCCTCAATTTTCAGCTCCGTGCCATGACAAGAATCATTAGGCTGGAAAAAAAAAGATTGTGATGGAGTAACTCAAAGGCATAATCAGTTGTTTACAATGGCAGGGATGAGTGGAAGAGAAAGAAGAAAAGAGAGGCGCGTTCACAAATGAAGGAGGTTTCTAAAAACCCAGTCACCACACATTATCTGAATCCGTAATGGCAGAAGCCTGACGTTTGACGAGAAATATGGAGAAATAAATGTAAAAGTGAAGGAAAGGGAGGATAGAGTGATGGATATACACAAATCTGAGGGACTACCGGAAATCAGCTTAAGACTACTGTGGGCGAGTATAAGCAGGGCAGTTCTCAGTTGCTCCAGCAGTAGTGGCAAAGTTTAACTTTGGAAAAACTACACTAGCCTTAATTTCAAAGAAGAGCACCTCAGTAAAGAACATACACCTTACATTTGTTTCCCTTGAGCAGGGATCCTCAAGTCCAGGCCTCAAGGGCCAGCGTCCTGCAGAGTTTAGATGTTCCCTGATCCAACACACCTGAATCAATTGGCTGAATTACCTCCTCAGTATGCAGTCAAGTTCTCCAGAGTCCTGCTAATGACTTCTATATTTGACTCGGGTGTGTTGAAGCAGAGACACATAAAAAAGTTGCAGGACTCCAGCCCTCAAGGCCTGGACTTGAGGATCCCTGCCCTAGGACATAAAGCCAGCAAGTGACTATAAACTCTTCAGCAATGTGTTTATTAAGATAATATAGAAACAAAGCCAAGGTCCAATATCTTATATGCTTCTACCATCTAACTTCTTTTTGCAACCAGAAACTCTGCCCCCTGCTGCCCATTAGAAAGAATGCAGTCACCTCCACATTGGCTTCACTTTTCAAAAAACTTAAGCTTTGTCCATCTTTTTTCTGGAGTCTATGAGTTTAATACAGTGAAAGAGGTGCATAACACTCTTATGCTACAGAGGTTGGAGATCAGAATTACTGTAACCACATGGACTGAAGTTGCCATTTTGTTGCCTTCGAAATAGACGCTTCGAAGGGGGGATCAAGTCTGCGAGCGCTTGGAGTCAACTGCTGTCCTCAAAGCGACTTTGGTTTGTTAAGAAGACAATAAAACAGAGACAGAGTCAGTCTGCTGTAAGTCTGCTATCACTTTATAACTGAATGGGTAAAATGTCGATTACATTCAATCTGTTGGTGACAATATGTTAACTGTGACAAATCAGTGAAAAATACATCAACTATTTAGATTCTCAATCCAGTCAGAACATCATAGAAACAGAAATTCATCCACAAATAGTGACATAGTTGCTGCAGGACAGCAACTGAATTCCAAAATGACAAAGGTGCTGAGCAGCCTAGCTTTTATATAGGGATATAACCAGTTGAGTTACGTGACCTATTGCAAAGAGGTGTTGCAGAGGAGTTGCACTCACTGGCATAGACTGGCTCAATGTGTTAGCAATCTGTCTGTGTTTAGACACAGAGTCTATTCAAAGCTTCATCAGAGTGTCTGAACATGATCGCAGTTGGCCCACTCCCACCAGGTGACCTGTGCTATCACTTTGTGATTGAAGGTGGTCGCCACAGCTACTCGCAATTGGTCACCAAAGGCAGAAAAAATTCAAAACGGTCACTGGCAAACCGTCAACTTTTACTAGTCGCAAGGAGGTTGACGGCAATGCAACAGAACCATTAGCTAACTAACATTACCGGCCCAAGATGCTAAAGGTTGTGATGGGTACACAGAATAAATAAAATCAAACTACTTTCTACGGTATTAGTACACAAATATAACGTTGGTTAGCATCACAAATCAATCCACAAAAATATAACGTTGGTTAGCATCACAAATCAATCCAAGAAGACTTGAGAAGTCTTCCATTTTAGGTCCCTTTACCAGTGACTGAGGCAAATGCTCAGTACTGCCAACCCAACTGCCCTTGTTGCTGTCGCTATCAGCAGGCAGCATTAAACACTTACCACCAAAGTAACGGTGGCGTCACTATAAGGCAGAACACAAAAACCTGGTGCTGGTCTGTAAAAAAGCAAAGGGGAAAACAGAAAATCAAGAGAACTCTTTCAAGTGCACCTTTAGAAAGACACTCCATCTATGACACTAGTCCTGGGCAGCTCCCAGGTAGGAGTGAATATGACCCTTTCTCTGCCTAGGCTGCTCTTGTAAATAGAATGTGTTCTTAGTCAACACATCCTATTTGGTAAAGCATTGTGCTCTAAAGTCAGTGACAACAGTAAAATAAATCACTTAAGAGTTTAGGAAATGATGAAAGCAACATATGGCATGTGAATGCTTTAGATTAACATGCACCAGCATTTACATCAGAGACGACATTAAGGTCAAGGACACTACGCCTTCCATGATTAGAGGTGATCTGGGACCTGTGATGGAGTACATCACCATGCACTTGGCAATAACTGACTACTGAATACTAAAGAGAGCATCCTGTCACTGGAAGGAAGGAGAATGTGAAGGAAGGCAGGGAGGAGACAAAGGAGGATGGATAGTGGAATATTAAAGCAAGTGCAACTTGAAAGTGGTACAGCAAGACACAAGCAGGGAGGGAGAGGCAGCTGCAAAGGAGAAGAAGGGAAACTGAATGGATATTAGAGAGAGGGGCTATTCACCTGGTGTTGATATGGATGAAGGAGAGAGTCATGGGAGGTGGGGAGGGAGAAGGCAGCCTAAAAGTGAGGCGAGTGTGCAAAAGAGAGATAGGGGTTCTTACTATCTTCTGGGAAGCTGGGAAAAAAAATGAGAAAGACAGGTGAGATAGAGGAAATGGGAGAGAATGGCGTGGGGAGTAAGGAGAAATGTGGGATAAAAGAAAAGTAGAAAGCAGAAGAAAAATTTTGGAAGGAGAGCAAAGATAAAAATAGCGAAGGAGACAGAAGGAGAGACATTCTGAACAAGTCCAAACTATCGCGCCTGAACACACTTATCTCCCAAAGTGCAGACAGTACATTATCACCACTGGCACTAAAAACAGCCTGAATCATCAATAAATGAAATCCGGTGCAGGTAAACACGATGCAGTGTTTCAAGCGCAGAGGTATCAGCACTGACAAAGGAAGCGTGATTGTGAGAGGATACGGTCGTGCGGACCATTTCTCATTATCTGCCGTGCGTCAGTTATTAACGCTGTGGCCATTCGAACATCTAATTAATGCAGATAGCCAAATGCCAAACCTGATGAAACGCCGTGATGAGGGATTAGCTGGAATAACAACCGCACTGACTGGCATAACTTTGGCTCCCTGATTAGGTGGCAGAGGGAGGAGAGGAGAACCATTTCTAGATCACTTAAGTCTCTCTTCCTCTTTTTTTCTCCCTTGCTCTCTCCTCCTACCTCTACTTCACTGTCCTTAATGAAGACTTTTTTTTCCTTCTGCCATGTGCCCCCATTCTTCCAGCGTCCCTCCCCTCAGTCGCTGAGTGCTGTCCTAATTCCATTCTGATAGATGGAGAGAGGAAGAGGCTCATTAAAAATGGCTTTGCTGATTGTGCCTCTGCTTTCTTTCCTCCCAGTCAAGTGGTGTTTGCATATGTGCGTTGTGTCTGGTCAAGTTTTTACTTTTCTCTTTCCCTTTCCTTTTTTTTTTTGGTTTTGTTTTTCCTCCGTGCTGTCAGGGAGCGTGGTGAGATGATTCAGCAGCTGAAATATGGGGAATCATTATTTACAGGATTTTAGTGCAATTTTGCAGCAAAGCTTTCCCAAGCATGAATTATATATTGCATTTCATGAAACAGATGAGAAAACAAGCACGCCGCATGCTTAGAGCAGGAAAAACCAAAGTCCAGGTAAAGAAAAGTGGTGCTTCTCTCGCATGTGCGGAAAAATCGGCACAGGAGAGTTGCTGGAGATGAACCAGACTGTTCTATTCTCACACTGTCAAGAACAAAAGCATCTGCTGTTGAACAAAGCACAGAGTGCTTGGAGATGGCTGGAGCGTCAATGCACAAGAGTCATCAGGGACTGGAAGACAAGTCTTTAGATAAAGCCGTGTCTTAAACAAATATCAACAGAGGAAGGGAAGAAAAATGTATATTTGCACACTCCAAGAGTCAGATAGCATCTATATGTCCCCCACGTCTGTGCATTAAATACAACACTAGAGCAAGCAGGTGATCAGCCGAGCTTAGCAAACAGACTGGAAGCAAAAGGAAATAGCAAACTTGTTGTTAGGTGTGATTTTAAACCTGATAGAGAGGCTGGCTGTTTTTTTCTGCTTTCAGTATTTATACCAAGGTAAGCTAATCAACTCCAGGCTTGATTTACACTGTCAGTGCAGAGGCATGAGATATTATCAGTCTTTTATCAAAAAAGCCACATCTTGTTTTCTTGAGTTGAAGGGTCTGCAAAATGCTCTGGCATTAATCTAGAACAAACTATTAATGCAAATATTTAATCAGTCAATCATGTGGCAGATACTCAGTGCATTTAGGCATGTGGACACGGTCAAGACGGCCTGCTGAAGTTCAAACCGAGCATCAGAATGAGGAAGAAAGGTGATTTAAGTGACTCTGAACGTGGTGCCAGATGGCTGCTCTGAGTATTTCAGAAACTGCTGATCTACTGGGATTTTCCCATACAGCCCATCTCTAGGGTTTACAGAGAATGGTCCAAAAATGAGAAATTATCCAGTGAGCAGCAGTTCTGTGGTTGAAAATACCTTGTTGATGCCAGGGGTCAGGCTGTTTCAAGCTGACAGGGAGTTAACAGTAACTCAAATGATCACTCGTTTCAAGTAAGGTATGCAGAAGAGCGCCTCTGACTGCACAATATGTCCGACTTTGAATCAGATGGGCTACAGCAGCAGAAGACCACACTGGGTGCCACTCCTGTCAGCTATGAATGGGAGATTGAGGCTACAGTTTGTAAGGGCTCACTAAAACTGGAGAACAGATTGGGAAACAAACAAAAAAAAGATTGGGAAAAACATTGCCTGGTCTGATGAGTCCTGCGCTCTGCTGTGACCTTCAGAGGGTAGGGTCAGAATTTGATTTACATGACACATGAACATGAAAGCATGGATCTGCCTTGTATCGACAGTTCAGGCTGGTGGACAAATATGCAGCAACTGTGTGATGCTATCATATCAGTATGGACTAAAATCTTCCAGCACTTTGTGCCGTGAAGAATTCAGGCAGTTCTGAAGGCAAAAGGGGTCCAACGTGGTCAAGAAAAGTGAACCTAATAATATTTAATTGAATTACAAAAACAGCAAAGTATGTCTTAAAATACAAGATGTGTACCTGTCCAAGTATACCAAGGGTTTCACAAATATACTATTTCTGTCTAGTAGAAACCTGCTGCTCAAATTTGCTTTAAAAGGCCACGGCTGACGTCATAAGGGAGCTGCATGTTTCTCTAAAACCATCTGTATTTTGGAAGTGTGTGACAAACATAATTTCTGCCGTGATTACTGACATTTTGTAATTGCCAATTTGCGGTGTCACTGTCTATGAGCAAAATGACAGGTATAGCTATTAGCAATGCTGACACAGTGACTGGGTTTGAGAGACTGTGAGGAGAAGTCTAATTCTTAAAAATCACGCATAGAGAGCCACAATTAGGTGATTCCCTCTGTTGCTGATGATTTTGTCCAAACAGACAATTATAGCTTGTCACTATATCTCATTCTGAAATATTTTTAGCTAGTAATGTATAATAACAGATGCAGCACAAAAGATTAGTTTAACTGATATGCAAACACAAAAAGCTGCAAATATAAATAATTCAGTATTTACTGTAATAATTAAATTCAAATTAATGATAATATATTTGATTTAGCACAATTCTCAAAAGACAATCCTAGTGGGTAACACACTCATACTGTTTTTAAAGACAAACAGTGAGCAAAGAAGAATTCACAGTCTTGGTCAAGGTCACCTCTGCAGACCTGCACATGGAGGTATGGATTTTACACATTCTAACCCCAAAGTCTGCCTGTCTATCCGCCCGTCCGTCCGTCCATCCGTCCGTCCGTCCGTCCATCCATCCGTCCATCCACTTCCTTTTTATCCAAACCTTCTTTGGGAATTTCCATGGAATGAAAGGCTCCTTTCACCAACCACACAATTTAGCAGCCACCTTGTGACCAAACTAAAATAAACCTAATCAACTAAAAGATTTGACAAATTTAGTGCTGTCCAGTATGAAGTGCAAAGCCACCCTTCAGATGCAACCCAGATAGAGAGACAGAAGTAGCCCAGAGCTACTGTTACAGCACTGTCAAATACTGTTTGGGCCCAAAGGTCAAAACATATCCGACATCTTGACCATATAATGTGGACCTGAGTCAACACTGTCAGGAAAGGCCAAACGTGGCCCATAGGAAACTACAGAAGTGGGCCATGTTTGTGCCAAGCATTCATCTCTCTGGAAGAAGGCCAGTGGATAATAAATTAATGCGCTACAGGATGCTTCCTGAGAGATCAGAAGACAACTCTCGAGTCACCACTGCGCCACACTTGGAGAGCACTACCAAAGGATTCTTTTAATACACAGCATGTGGTTTCTGTCCTTAAACATGGTAGCAGATCTTTGATAATATATGCAGCCCTCTACTGGGTGTTACTAAACCCATCAAATAACTCCAAATAACTAAATGCAGCCACTCCATTCCAAACTAGTGCACTCTCTTCTTCAGTCATAATTCTGCACACAAATATATTGTTATTGGGAGAAAATCTGATCAGATTTGATGCAAAAAGAGAAACGGAATGAAACAAAGAATTTACTGTAAAAGAACACCAACAAAAAAGAAGATAGTTGAGTGGGAACTCTCCCTTTTTTTGGAACTTTTGCTTAAATATTTGACCTTAATTGACCCTGGATTTTTTTTCAGATGGTATATCAGTCAATCTTATATAAAGCATATCCCCTTCCACACCTTATTCACAGCTATAATCTGTATAAATAGCTCTGCGCCCCTGTGTCTTCCCATATGAGACCTAACACGTATAATACACTTACTCTTAAGGGCCATGCAGCACAGACGTAATCTCAAGCATATCACTGCTGGGGACAGACGTCCCTTTATGCAATCAATGCCGTGAGGCCATGAGCCGCATACATCGCTTAAAAATATATAAAGGCTCACAGCCTTCATTGGCGCATAACATTTCAATCCATAGATGCATTTGTGCAGGTAATACAGATGTAATTTATGCATGTTAAACAAAAATATGTTAGAGTGCAGTTGAGTCTCTGCACACATGTGGTTACTATTTTAAATACACGCATGCCGCATGGCTCTATCGTTCTGTTACTAAAATTACCACCCTTTTGTCATAAAAGTGATTCACTACAGCATTTAAATCTTTGAATCAGTAAATGAAAGAAACGACCCATGGGAATTGGCTCTTCACTGTCAGCTTGTCTTATGCAGCGTTTGTTTCACTCTCACAGTCTGAATTTGACTGTTTCCCTGTTTTTTTTGGGTTTTTTTCCTGGTCCTCACGGCGCACACAATGCTGCCAATTAGTAAATGGCGTAGAGTGAGGCGAGAATCCAGACCTTTTTCTTTTTTTTGCTTCAAATTTAATTCCTCACATTTGCAATTTGGTGCTGCAACGAAAGTAGGAAAGTACTTAACAAGCCCGGCGCATATATGATTATGGCCTGGGATGTGACAGTGATGGGTAGTGCACTGGAGAAGACTGCTGGCACAATTCATAATGCACGCACACACACACACACACACACACACACACACACAGAAACGTGGGCAAATACTTAAAAGCAAATGTTAAATTCACCTGCACTTGACAGCCGAAGCAGTGCAGTGTGACTGTGGATATGAGCACAGCGGCAAAAAGCAGCCTATAGCAGGGTGGATTTTAATTCAAGCCGGCTTTGATGCTTTTGTGGAGTTCATGGGGCCAAAACCACTCAGCGGCATAACATTTATTCTTCTTTACATTTTTACAAACACACAGGAACATATGCACGTAGAATGAAATCAAGTGCAAACGCCTCCAAAATTTGTATTTTCCTCCCTTGTTACCGCTGCCTCCATAATACTTTTCCATATGAAAACTGACGACTTCATGAAGACTCTGTGCGTTGTGTGAAATGGTCTAAATGGCTTGCAGAGTGGGCGGAGTTGCGCAGTGATGTAGTGCTCAGAAGGCGAAGAGCTTTATACTTCATAGCTACTGTCATGCCCAGTCCGCAGATTTATCGATGACCCTTAATAAAACTGTAACATCTGATAAATTTGCCGAGTGAAAATGATCAGGATGATAAATAAAGCGGCTTGTAGACTTCAGCTATGGTGTGCACTGTTAGTGTAACAGCAGTTGTGGAAGTCTGTGTGGTGGATGGGGGCAAATGGAGCCTGCAGAGTGAGCTGCATGCTTATTGCCTGGATGGGAGCCCTAGTTAACAGCGGTAATGTATTCTCGGGCATCAAAGGCTCAAAGTTGAAAGTTTTAAAGGAGCTCGTCACTATTGATTTTGAAAGAAGAGCAGCTTCCTGGGTTCATTATATGGGAGCTCTCAGCCTTTACTTTAGGCAGCGGGGCCATTTCACAAACAACAGGGAGCTCGGGGTGAGCATTCCTTTGTTGTTTAGAACAAAAATTAGTTTCAATCATTTGCTGTTTTGCATTCATGGGCTATAAAGTATAAACCATGGCTAATGAATACATTCCGAATGACTTGAGGGCCTGGGGCTTTTTCACAATTAATACACGTTTTAATTGAGCATAGAAAAACTGCACCATTTGGTGTTAAGCAGTAAAAAGCAGGAAAAAAACAACAACACCAAGGAGGACAAGGGCTAAGATTGCTGCGGTTTTCTCAGGCTCGTCTCTCAAGGAGAAACTATTTTTGTGCTTGTAGCCTTTGAGTTTAGAGATTTGTCAAAACAGCTAAAAATCATGCATTTTCATGTTTTTTGTTTTTGTTTTGTTTTTTGGGTACAGTTTGTACTGTGTACGTGAACTGTCATATTTAGCTGTGTGAGCATGCTATGGTGGAGTCACCCAGTGTGAAACTGCTTAAAAATAATGCATATTCATTTAGCTGTTTGAGTTTGTTTTGTGCAGCGGGAGTACATAAGAGTATGAAAAGTAGGTGAAATTGTATTAATTATCTGTGAGACATACCGGCTGAATTACATATCAAAACTCTGAGTTAACTCATTCAAACATCTGATGTATCTAAATTGCACAGCAGAGTTCAGAATGTGCTCGAACAGATGGCTGATTGTTTTTGGTGGACTCGGAGAGCATTAGACAGGCAAAAGTGTAAACATCAGTGTGGGCAATCAATATCTCATTAGGGTGTCTGCTTTAGTTCATGTTTTGTCGCTTTGCATTCTCCACACACACTCTTTATCGGATGGGTAACTACAGCCATTTGGTGGGAAGGGCAATGCAGTACACGGCATAAGATACAGCAAAATGGGCCTAAACTGATCTCCACATACACTCAGCACACTTGCTCCGAGTCCATCATCCTGTGATATGATCGTCAGTTTTGAAAAACATCCGTGCAGCACAGCTGGTTCACACGCTTGAATTTCTAGCAATGCCATCATCCTTTTTAGCATATTTCTAGACGTGGGGAATCAGGGACACGAGATAGCTAGTGGTGCTGGTACACTGGGAGATAATGCAGGATGAGCCTCAGGCATAGGAGGGCTAGAAAACTCCTCTTGTCACTTTAGATAAGAAGAAGGAAATGGGATTGGTTGCTGAGGGACCGGCTAAGTGCTTGTCGCTGTCCTTTTAGCTTAAAACCAGCAGGGTGCTATAGTGCATCTGGACAGGCAGATGCCCATCTCGCCACATTCAGCTGTGTATTGGGTTCACTCCAAAAAAGGGCAGTCACAGAGGAAGGTTGATGTTAAGTTTGTGTTTCAACTATCACACTTTGGAAATATTATGTCATGAAAGTGGCAAAAAAGAATAGGCCTACTTGTTAACAGTTACCTAACGTGACTTTCTAAAGGTTGAAAAGCAAATAATGATGATGTCTAATTAAATTTGATTTTCACTTGCTTTATGCAAGACAAGGCCCAGCCCACTGTTAATATAAAAGTAAAAAAAAAACAAAAAACCCCGAAAAAACTAATATATATGCTTTCTTCTCCTTGCTTAAATGTAGAGTTATTGAAACACATTCCATTATCCAATTTAGGAAATGGGTTCCCATCACATTACTTTCATTTTAACTGTTGTAATATTCTTCCCAGTGGCAATTTTTGCTTCTTGGTGCTTCATATTATTGCGAAATGGACTGAACGGTTTTCATCTACAGTCAGAAATAAAAACCATCAGGAAATGGTTAGTGAAATGGCAGCATGTGAAATGGCACTTAGCTGTTTTAAACCTTGTGGGACATTAAAGATTTTTTATTGGGGGGGGGGGGGCCTTTGTTACTTGAGCCACTTTTTAATGTTTGGACAAGTTGCCAGGGAAT
>VUQK01001624.1:22601-40599 GCA_015106715.1 Bujurquina vittata
GGAATTCATTTCTTATTTTTTTTTTTTTTTGGTAAAACAGCTTTAAGTTCAAATATAAAGTTGGTTTTTTTTTTTGCAAGACTTTAAGAGCTCATCCAAATTGCCCACTTTCAAGGGTTATAATTACTTCTAATGTCTGCAGCTTGACCTCACCACCTTCAGCCACACAGTGTGAGCCAAGGGGGTCTCTCTCTGTCTCTGTCTCTTTCCACTTCTCTCTGCGTCCCCTCTTGCATTCGCAGGCAAATGGGAAATCAGAAACATCAATTATTCCAGTAAACAAGTTTGGCCATGTAGAACATTCAATTATACATTAAACATTAATAGCCGGGGCTTATTTCACACATCCATTAGATTGTGCTAAACATGGATACTCAATCTTATTAATAGAGCTTGAGTGACTTGAGTGTTTTTTTTTTCCAACTAGAAATTTAATCAGGGAATAATAATAATGGTGTGAGTGGTTGGCATTTGGTTACAGAGAGACTTAAAGTTAGAGAATCACTATATAATGAAATTGGTGATTGTGGAAAGAAATGGGGAAACTATATTGTAAGGCATGGTGAAATAGGGTGATAGAAAGTGTACAAGGGTAAGTACTAGCAATAGGAGAGAACACTGTACTGTGAGCACACACCTTTTAAAGTGCAATGTTGGATGAGAGCTATAGTAGTAATCCCCATTTCTCTGTGAATAATACACCTCTGAGACTCTACAGTTAGATCTTCGCAAGCCTTAGAAATACAGTGCAGGGACTCAACACCCAGCGGTGGTTAAGGAGAAGTGTAGTAAGTGTGCTAGTTGTTTGCTTTAGCCCTCTGTGTTAACACAGTTAATAATGGGATAATGACTCTGATTAGAACTCTTTGGCACCTTGCTCACTTTAATAGTGGCATTACTCATTATCATACTTGTAGCGGATGAAAGACATTCAGTTAAAGAGGCCTCCATAAAGCCATGCATAATATGGTATTTGGGCCATTAAAGTTATGCAAGATAAGATTAGGAACTTTAGGGACAAATTTTAAGAGAGTAATTGAAGTAAAAAAAACAAAACAAAACAAAACAACAACAACAACAACAAAAAAACAACAACCAGTAATACACACACACACACACACACACACACACACACACACACATCAGGCATAACTTTATGACCACCTGCCTAATATTGTGTTGGCCCCTTTTTTGCCGTCAAAACAACCCTGACACAATGAAGCATGAACTCTACTACACCCCTGAAGATGTGCTTTGGTACGGTACCTGCCAAGATGTTACCTTTTAATCCTCGACAATAAGTTGTGAGGTGAGGCCTCCATGGATTGGACTTGTTTGTCCAGCGCATCCCACAGATGCTCGATTGGAATGAGATCTGGTGAATTTGGAGGCCAAGTCAGCACCTCAAACTCGTTGTGTTCCTCCAATCAAACTGCAATCAGGCATTTGCAACAACTGGCAATGAGTTTTTCACATCACTATTTTGTTATTAACCATTCGTATTTGGGGTCATTATCCTGAGTACTCTTGAGCTTCAGGGCACAAACTGAGTCTCCTTCAGGATTTCCTGGTAGTTTGCAGAATTCATGGTTCCATCACTTACAAAAAGTCAGCCAGGTCCTGAAACCATCACACTTCCTAAAAGTTCAACTTATGTCTCACCAGTCCACAGAATATTTTCCCTCAAGATTAGAAGTCAAGATATTTTTTGGCAAATGTGAGATGAGCCTTTGTGTTCTTTGTGGTCAGCTGTGGTTTTCTCCTTGGAACTCTGCCATCAATGCCATTTTTGCCCAGTCTCTTTCTTATTGTTCAATCATAAACACTGAGCTTAGCCAAGGCAAGTGAGGCCTGCGGTTCTTTAGATGTTGTTCTGAGTTCTTTTGTGACCTCCTGAATGAGCCGTCAATGTGCTCTTAGAGTAATTTTGATAGGCCTACCACCCCTGGGAAGGTTCACCTTTATTCCAAGTTTTCTCCATTTATTGATAATGACTCTCATCGTGGTTCACTGGAGCCTTCGAAATGGCTTTGTAACCCTTGTAACTGATAGATGTTTTTAGAGCGTGGCATGATCTGTTGCTTTTTGAGATCTTTTAGGCTGTTTCACTTTGTTCGACAGGTCATATTTAAGGGATTTCTTGAAGTTTGGCAGTAATCAGGCCTGGGTATGGCTAGAGAAACTTAATGCAGCCTTTATGAATGTGATGATCTGAAACATGTAAGTGTGACAAATATGCAAAAGAAAAAGAAATCAGGTACAGGGGAAATATTTTTTATGGCACTGTGCGTGCATTTGTGTGTGTGCGCGTGCGTGCGCAATTTGTTAGATATTCAGTAGTGTGTGAACAAAAATTTACTATGCCTTTGAATTATAAGGCTATTGTACTCATTTTATTTGGAACACACCACCTATTCATATTTAACATTCTGCCTGTCGTGCCCGATGGAACTTGGTTTGATTGAAAATCCAGACAATTTTTGCACAAAATCTAAGAGAGAGGTGCATTCAGTCGCGTTTAAGGACTCACTTTGAGATAAACAATGTGCATATATCACTCACACATCAGGCAAGTCCTTGCATGATGGCCAACACTCATTGAAGTGCAATGATTTGATTTCTTTTACTATTTACAAAAGCCCAAATCACACTGAAACGGTTCACCACAGAGTATAAAGCAGCTGGTATGAAAATTAGCACCTCTAAGTCCGAGGCTATGGTCTTCATCCAGAAAAAAGGTGGAGTGCCCACTCCGCCTCAGGGACAAGTTGCTGCCCCAAGTGGAGGAGTTTAAGTATCTCGGGGTCTTGTTTACGAGTGAGGGATGACGTGAGCGGGAGATTGAGACATTTGGATTGGAGCTGCTTCTACAGAGATGCGGATGATGAACCAGTCTGTCGTGGTGAAGACGGAGTTTTGCATGAAAGCGAAGCTGCTGATTTCTTTAACTATTTACAAAAGCAATAGTACTCCTGTTACCTTCTCTAAAGTGAACATAAAATCTATGCTAATATTGTTATTCTTATCCAATCTACATACCATGCCCAGACAGATTTAAAATGAATTCCCTCTTTCTCCCATGTTGGCCAACCTCTTTACAGGAGAGACAAAACATCTGCACAGGCTGTGTGCTTTTGAAAGGTGTGAAAAAACTTTAAGATAAGTATGCTGTGCAAAGTTTCTGATGAACCACGAAGAAGGATTAAAGCATATGGCAGATCTGGAAACTCATGGAGATGTGAGTCGGGGCAAACAAGTGGCTTACACTTTTGGAAAGGTGCGGAAATCAACATCTTACAGGAAGAAAAAAAATGGCCCTTTAAAGTCCTCCGATCCACCCGCCACTGCATCAGCAACAAGGGGATGCAATGTGCAAAGAGGAAAGAAACTAGCGTGTTCTCAAGCTGAAAGGTTGTTAATTAGTGTTCATCACACATTCAGGGGGCGTTATTCGGCATTCTAAATTTAAAGATGTTGCGATTGCTATTCTTGTGAATGTGTTAGAAAAGTATTTTTCCAACTACAAAAGTGAAAGAAGAAAAGTTCCTTCAGTATATTGTGCAATGCTTCTATATGTTCTGGTCTCCCGTGTGCATTGTATAATTCAGTATATTGCTGGCACCAAAAGTGTGCATTTTCCCTGCGGCAAATTTAGCACCTCGTGTTGTTTTGTTAACAGCTGTAATATCTGCTTTTTTTCCTCCTCTACTGCTTTCTGGAAGACTCTGGATACAAGACAAAAACTTTCAATGGCCATATTAACTGTACTTAAGATATTGGTTCAGATAGTCGCAGTAGAGGTAGATCGCACAAATGTCCTAACAATGTTGGAGCGAGACTTCAGTGCCGCATGAGTCCTGTAACCTCTTTTAGGAGAACAATATGGGAATTGGAAATGGAGAGAACATTTTACAGCACCTGCTAGACAAACATTAAATTCAATGTTGAGAGTTATTGGTTTGGGCTTTGGTTCCTGTCTGACCCTCTCCAACTGTGCTAATCACCGATTCTGTGTTTTAGTAATATACACAATGGACGCGTCGTTGGTGGGACAGCGACACACGGAGATTTGGTTTTCATCCACTTTTTTCACTGCCTGTGCCTGCAAAATAATATTCTGGCACAAAACCAATGAAGTATTGCTGGAGAGTTGGCTCCCTACAGTAACAGCTGCCCCATGTCTGAGGCATCACATTAAATGATGTCAGTGATCTGACACTAATCATGTGTGCGGCTGACTGCTGGCAGTCCAGTCATCAGATCTAGCTGCCTCCAGCATCACATCACTTCTATGTCAACTGATTGTTCCACAGCTCAAGGCTTGGGTCTCTGTTATTAGATAACACAGTAAATGTTGTGCATAAGCATGCATGACACTAAGGGCCAGATTTACAAATGGTTTGCTCCTGCACACAACCTTCCTTTGGCATTAAAAAACAAAAACTGTGAGGATTTATGAATGAATGTAAGTTTCCCTTTCAGAGTGCGAAAATTTTAGTTGCTCAGCACAAGATACCTACTGATCAAGGATTTATCACAGACAGTAAAGTTACCTTTTAAAGTGAGCAAGGGGAGTAAAGGGTTTAATTATCACTTTTCTGCTCATACATTTGTCTGTAATTAAAAGTGCAGAGCACACCAAAGCCTGTGTTTGCATCTTTTTAGCTAGTGTTGCAAGCTCTTCAACATAAAAAATCTATTTTAATGTAGGCTACTTCCAGCTTCAGGGTACTTCTCTGTAGAAGCAAATCTATTGCATGACATCAAAATGCCAATCAAATACAGCTACCAGTGTAAAGTGTTAGATGTTAAAGTGGACCAGTTTGTGTTTTTCTACACTTCTCACCAGTGACTGGATAATTCCAGCAATACACCAACACGCAAATATTTTGTTTCTAACAAAAAGGAGTGAAAATTTTTACCTGACACGACTAATGGCATGTTCAACTTCTGTGCACCGTGGAGAATCAGTATTGTGAGTGATTCCATGTGTTACTTTGTATGTGTACAGTCCCAGTCAAATGTTTGGACACACTCAGGTAAGTGTGTCTTTCACTGCTATTGTATATTAATAGATATTTATGTTGATAGGACTCTTTATCATACTTTATCTGACTCTATACTACATAGCACCTACTTTAATGTCCCATATTTTGGCAGGTTAAATCAAAGGTAATATCTTTTAAAAAAATTATTATTCAAAACATTTTATTCTTCTTATATATATATAAAACAATGAGAAGATCCGTCAAGGAGATAGTGTTTGGCATTGTTCGCGCGTGTGCCATACTTTCTGTAAACACAACAGTTTGCAAAGTTTTGAAGAAATTCTGATAAAACTTTGCAAGGCTGTAGACTGGGGTCTTGTTAAAAATCCATTAAAATTTGGCTTATATCCACCAAGGTCTTCAAGGTCAACTTAAGGATTTATTGGTTAAAAATTGACAAAAAGCCTTATTACTTAAAAACTCTGATTCTTACAAGAGTGTGTGGTGTGTATTGTCAACATACAGAAAGTACTGTATATTATTTCCCATTTGACCTCTGACCTCTCCTTCAAGGTCAACAAATTGCTCTGAAGTTCAAAGTGATAAAAACACAATACAGTTTAGAGCTATTTAAAACTATGTATTTTACGACGCCTTTAAAACTATTTGGTTACAAATATACTCCAGTAATCAAAGTAAACATCTGTCATGCTACCCTTGGTTGAATGAATGAATGGATGGATGGACGGACAGATGGATGGATGGATGGATGGATGGTACGTGACTGCTTTAGTATGAAGACAAAAATCTAAAGGATGAAGAGCAAAGAGAAGAAACATTTAGAAAGAGGGAAACTTGCTGATTTCCAGTCTGTCGGGTGCTGACTTGACTTGTGAGACTGAATTGGAATCCCCACAATTATCGCAATGACGACACACTATGCCCAAAGCCAGTTGTAAGAGCCCAGGAAAATAGACTTTGCTTGTCTTTACTGTGCAATGAATCCCGCAGTTCTTTCATACAGCACAGAAACAAGTGTGGAGAGAAGAAATCTCTCTTTCCAAGACAACTTTAGAGGATTTTTTCCACAAAGACAAGTATTGATTGAACATTCTTGAGTTTGATAAGCACGTCTTGTCTCCTCAAGTCTCGGACAGATACGTACCTTTGCCTTGTTTGGGCACTTTGGTGTTGCTGTGCCCGGACAGAAGAGTCACATTATTATGAAAAAGATGAATAAAATTGGCAAAGGGATATTTTTTTTAGTCTTAATAACATCCAAATGAGAATAGAGGCTTCTTTTTTAAAATATATGTGTGTAAAGGCCCCAAAAAAGGAGCTGTATGGAAACCGCTGGTTTTGATGAATAACCCAAGCTCAGATATGTTGTGGTCACTTTAGCCTTCATGTCTCCCCTGTAATGGCATGTCTTTTCAATAACCACTCTCCAGTTCTAATCTCCAATAAAGTTGAGCAGCTGCTTCCACTGGCAGTGTGAAAGGGTACTGCATCACATTGTTTTGCTGGATCATCTGGTTTCTTTCCATTTTCCCATTTCTGTTTCTTCTGGCAATGTTGCACTTGGTACTAACACAGACCTTCACTGGCAGTCGGGTGTGCAGCCGGGGCTTGTGTGAGCTCAACCCTGACTGTCCCTCACACACCCCGGGGCTTTGTGAAAAATGAGACCATGGAGAATGAGATAATAACATTGTGGAATGGGAGTGTGTGAATTTGCAGCAGACTTGCACTCATGGGAATCAGTGTGTGCGCATTAGCGTGTGCACGTGTAGCCTGCGCGGAACATAATTGTGCCCTCCCATGTGTAAAAAATCAGTCAGGTTCACTTAATGTTGTGTCATTATGGGTAAATTAAAATTCTACAGTGATCGATAGGGTATTGACTGTTATATTATGCACGTGTATAATGAATAATCCTTTTTGACTCATTTCATTCCCAATTTATTCCATATTAAGGTTTTGTTTGCGTGTCCAATGGGAAGCAACAAGATGGGCAGAGTATCAATGCTTTTGAAAGCATGACCAGATTAAAAAATGGAAATGAGTTCATACCTGAATTAGCATTGTGTGCGGTCAGATAAGACAGTGAATGGTCCCCCTTGGATTGCTGTCTGTGATTCTGCATGTTAGCACACATGCCAGAAATGCTCAAAGTCTTCTTCCTCCAGCCATGAATACGTGTGTTATTGCAAAACACTGACGAGAGGACAGATCAGGCAAAACACAGTAACAGGAGATGATGTTATACTTTTGAGGCCCACCTGAAATCCTTAAGTACATTAACAATAGTAACTGTTAAAATGTTATTAGTTTTACTTTAATACATCAGAGCAATCTTTTTCCCAACACGGTGACTCACTTTTTCTTTTATGTTCCAACAGCAGCACCCAGTTATTAATGCTAATCCTCATTTTGGGAGCTTTTACAGTCGCTGCTTTATAATTTTTACTCTAGCAACATATAATTTATGCGAGACTTAAGTACTGCCACTGACAACGGTGTGATTTTATTTTCAAAACTCCCATTTTATGCCAAATCATGGAGTATCAGCTGGTCTTCATTCCATACAGTTTCCCAAGAGTCTTATAATGATGTGTTTGAAAATCCTTCTGGCTTCATTACAAAGTGCTATTCATTTGAGAGAGGTAGGAACAGAGAAGGAGATTGCAAGCAAAAGTGTGTATTCCTGTGTGTGTGTGTGTGTGTGTGTGTGTGGTTTCTGTGTGGGGTTGTGCACATGACACCAACACAGAATGTAAGAGAGAAACTGAGTGAGACAGACAGATAATCTCTACCTGCAGTTCAGTCTGTGCGCTTGCTTGTAAGTGCTTCCTTATTTCTCATTAGGCCTTAGAATGAGAGGAATTAGTGGCACTGAATGAAAGCTTGGCCTACTTTAATAATATTGCTGATCCAATTTAACATGACCGGATTATGTTAACATAGTCATAATGCACCCAACTCAAATGTAACCTCGCTGAAGGTCTTCCTATAAATTACCTGTTCTTGTTCAGTCATTAATATGATTCAGACAGTGATAACATGATTTCATCACTGATATAGTTCATTTTGTATAATAAATGGATTGCTCTCTTTGATTAAGCTGTGCTACACCATTGCACGTCCAAAGCATTTTTTTTTCTTTTTTCCCCCCTTTATAAACAGTACTGTTGAGAGCCTTGTTGGATTAATCTTTACGATGAATACAAATTAACACATAAAATTGATGGTGTCTTTTATGAATTTTAAAGGTTACCTACATAATATTGAATAAACTGTTACCGAGGTGTGTATTCGTGTGCAGAACAAAAAAAAAGAGTGCAGCTCATAATGCACAAATCCACTAGAAAGCACGAGACAATGGAAAGCTGAATGGTAAATTCTGGTGAAGGAAGAAAAGAAATAAAGAGAGACTAAAAATAGATAACGGACCGTGTTTATGGTGGAAATCTAGGGGGAGGAATAAATATGTGGGAAAGATTACTCACTGCCGTTGACAGTGCAGTGTCAGCTTGTTATTCTTGCATACAGTATCTTGATTTCTTTTCTTTGCCTGCCATCTTTCAACTGAGGTGATTACCATGCCAATTCGATGAGGAAAGTTTGAGAGCAAGAGAATGAAAGAAGTGAGAGGTGGTTGTATGGTAACAAGATAGCAAATTAATGACGGGTGTAATGTTGCAGTGACGCATGTAACGAATTCAAAAAGAAAGAAAAAAAAACAACTGAAAACTGATGCGTATGACTCTTCTAGTCATGTAATACTATTTAAATATTGTGTAAAAAATAAAGATTTTCAGTGAAATTGTAAATAACTGGCGCCGAACTGATTAGCGAGATTATGGCAATTTTGATGTTTGACTATAATGCTGCCTTCCATTTACCTGGGTTGAATGCATTAAAGCTCATTAATATGAATGCCTCAAGGAAAATATTATTCCCCACTATCTAAGATTCTTTTTCACAACGGGTCACCGCAGCAGATCGATCGTCATATTTGTTTTGGAATAGATTTTCACACCGGACGCTCATCCTGATATGACCCTTCCTGGGATTTCTGTCTCCTTCCAGTCTTAAACCTGATATCTTCTGCATGTTAGGCAGCTGTATTAATGATGGATATGTCATAAGTTTTTGCCTCTTTCATCTCTTTGTGTGTAATAAGCCCCAGTGATGGATATACCAATAGGATTGTTTTGTTTTTTTTTATTATGTGTTACTGTTCCCTCCATTTAGGATGAGATGCAAGGAGTAAGAGAGCAGTAAGAAAGAACAGATATTCAAATTAAAGTGCAGCGAGTAAAACTAAAAAGTCGTCACAAAAATAATCAAAAAAAATCAAGTTTTTGGTGGCGCTCTCACATGATGTCGTAGCACCTCCTGCTCCTGTTACAACACACAGTGTGATGTTTTGTGTAGCCTGTTTAATTACAAACCTTTAGGTAACAACTTATTTCATAGTGTAATCTTCACTTTGTTATATCCCCTGTACATTATATTAATAGTATTGTGTCTTTAGTGATTTGCTAGCTTACTGTAGCTATGAGCGTAACCCTTTAACCCCAGGCAATCGCTTCTGATCAAACTTAAAACTAACTTCACTGCTGTCCTGAATAGTGGCGAACAGCTGATTGAGACATAGGGTATCAGCACTTTTTACCTTAACTCCGCGACCATTTGTCCTATCGGAAAAATTCAAACGGTTCCTGAAAGCCCAGAGATTACACTTCCTAGTTATACAGGGGTATTATGGTATTTGTTCCCGGAAGTCCACGAACAGCGGCACTTTTGAAGTTGTGCCACGATCGATGCATTCGGAGCAAATTAACCAAGTTACTAACAGCATGGCTTCTTCTCCTGTCCCTCATGCACTTTCCTGCTGAGTGTGTCAAATGTTTAGTTACTAATCGGCCTCCGTTAGTAATGGCAATACTTGTCATAAATGTGACCTGTTTGTAGCTTTGGAGGTCAGGCTCAATCAATTGGAGACCCAGCCCTTGCAAATCCTGTACCTAGGCAGGACCCTGTAGTCAGTGAGAGCAAAGGTAACTTAGCCACCGTTTGCTCTCCTGCTGGGTCCGCTGGGTGATGGTGAGGAGGAAGTGTAGCCCTAAACAGAAGACCTAAACAGAAGCCACTGATACACTACCAGCCCATTCACATTTCAAATATTTTTCCCCACTTTGTGACTCTGTTTTGAGAAATGTGAAGCTACATGTAGACACACCTGTAATCACTGTTAATTGTCTTCTAGAGACCAGAGCAGGTGACATGGAAGAAATTTACGTTGGCAGTAATGACACCGGATTACGTCAATCAGAGGTCGCTATACTGTAGGTAATATTGAAGTGGTGTGTAACTTGCCGAAACAATGTCGGATTTTGTAGTTTTCTCTGGGCCGCTCCCCAATCAGACCGGGAGTGACATGTTTACCCACATGTTCTCCTTAAATTGCTGGCTGTCTCAGTGGTGACCAAAAAACGATGTGGGCTTCATAGATAATTGGGAAACTTTCTGAGGAAAACCTGGTCTTGTTAGGAGAGGTGGCATCCATCCCACTTTGGATGGAGCAGCTCTCATTTCCAGAAATCTGACCAAATTTATGTGACTTTCCCAGGTTGAGACCAGGAAGCAGAGTTGCAGTCTTGCACACCTCTCTGCAGCTTCTCTCATCCAGTCAGCCTCCCAAAGCTCCATCCCATAGAGACTGTATCTGCCCCCTGACCACCAAAAACAAAGGAAAATCAGCAAAAAAATTAAACATAATAATTCACAAAGAAAGATTAATATAGGATCCTCAACTGCATCAAAGAGTAAAACAGTTAAATGTAGATAATTAAACATTTCCTTTTTCATAACCATCTTAAAGACGTATCATTACGTGCACCTACTTTCAATACTACTGATGTTTATTTAGACACTTTCTCTCCAATTGATCTTTCTCAGTTAACTTCAATAGTTACTTTCTCCAAACCATCAACGTGTCTATTTGACTCCATTCCTGCTAGACTGTTCAAAGAAGTCCAGCCATTAATTAATGCTTCTATCTTAATATGATCAATCTGTCTCTATTAATGGGCTATATACCATACACCTTTAAGGTGGCAGTAATTAAACCATTACTTAAAAGCCATCACTTGACCCAGCTGTCTTGGCTAATTATAGGCCAATCTCCAACCTTTCTTTTCTCTCCAAAATTCATAAAAGAGAAGTTGTAAAACAGCTGATCATCTACAGAGGAACGGTTTATTTGAAGAGTTTCAGTCAGGTTTCAGAATTCATTACAGAATTCAGCACAGAAACAACATTGGTAAAGGTTACAATTGATCTTCTTATAACCTTGACAGTGGACTCATCTCTATGCTTGTTCTGCTAGACCTCAGTGCAGCTTTCATACTGCTGACCATAATATTTTATTACAATGATTAGAGCACAATGGTAATGTGGTGCAATGGTTTGAGCCATATCTATCTAATAGTTCATGTAAATGGGGAGTCTTCACAAGGTTGTGGAGATCCACAGGGTTCTGTGCTAGGACCAATTCTATTTATATTATACTTGCTTCCCTTAGGTAATAATATTGGCATAGCATACATTTTCATTGTTATACAGATGATACCCATGTTTATCTAGCTGTGAAACCAGATGACACAAACCAGTAGTTAAACTACAGGAATGACTTAAAGACATAAAGGCCTGGATGATTTCTAATTTCCTGTTTCTAAATTAAAATAAGACTGAGGTTATTGAACTTGACCCTACACATCTTAGAAGCATGATGTCTAACCAGATATTACCTTTGCCTGCAGTAACACTGTGACGACTCTTTTTTTTTTTTTTAAATAACAGGATATGTCTTTCAATGCACAAATTAAACAAAGATGTAGGACTGTTTTCTTGCAGTATTTATTTAATATCTCTAAAATTAGAAACATCCTGTCTCAGAGTGATGCTGAAAAACGAGTTCATGGGTTTTTTACTTCTAGGCTGGAGTATTGCAATTCATTATTATCAGGTTGTCCTAAAAACTCACTGAAAAGCCTTGAGCTGATCCAAAATGCTGCAGGGAAAGTATAGACAGGGACAAGAAAGAGAGGGCTTATTTCTCCCACACTGGCTTCTCTTCATTGGCTCCCTGTTAAATTCAGAATTGAATTTAAAATCCTTCTTCTCACATACAAGGTCTAAAATAATCAGGCCCCAACTTGAAGACCCCATAGTAGCATATCGGCCCAATAGAGCACGTCGCTCTAAGACTGCTGGCTTACTTGTGGTTCGTAGGGTATTTAAAACTAGAACGGGAGGCAGAGCCTTCCGTTTTCAGGCCCCTCTTCTGTGGAACCAGCTCCCAGTTTGGATTTGGGAGACAGACACTCTCTCTACTTTAAAAATTAGGCTTAAAACTTTCATTTTTGATCAAGCTTAAAGTTGGGGCTGGATCAAGTTACCCTGAATCCTCCCTTAATTATGCTGCACTGGGCATAGGCTGCCTAGTGCAGCTCATAATGCACTGAGTGTATCTTCATCACTTTTATTCGCTTTCTATATGTTTATACCCCACTCTGCATTTAATCATTAGTTATTATTAATCCCTGACTCTCTTCTCGTCTTTTGTCCTGTCTCCATCACAGTTTTTTAATAGCTGACTTAACCTCTTGTGCTTTTTAGTCATGCTGAGTATGTGTATGGAAAACAGAGTGTGGCCTACATGGGTCTGTGACAGTACATTAAAATATTACTCCTTCTGAGTCACTGTAAGGCTATTGACCAAAAGAGTGTTTGAAACTGACCACGCTAGCGTTAGAGCAAAGCATGTAGGCGATGTTAGTACTAATCAGGGCAACCAGTTTGGAAAGTTTCTCCTCTGCAGTCCATAACTACACATGGCTGGTCTGCTACAAACTATAAATATATGCTTTCAAACTATAAATATATTTTTTGAACATTTCTGAATAACAGATGCAATGATTCCTTAGTAGAGAGAAAGAGAGTGATCAATTTCTAGTCAACAATAACATGACTGCTTAAAAAAAACAATCCTATACTGTAAGAGGTGTTTAGATTTTAGTATATGAATTCTTATAATCTATAGCTAATAACACTTATTTAAGGTTTGGCAACTTAAGGTAAAGTTATACCTAAAGTTTGCCACCGTTCAAATGTAACTGTAAGAACCTGAACTCTGGTCATTTGCATAAAAATCTGACTCATTCAATCACATCCTCATGACCTCCACGCCTTCAATTTCCCTGCACAGCCTCCCACACGTTTACAGAATCTTTACACTGGATTCATTTTGTGATTTGCAAACAAATAAATGACAAATTTAACCTAATAAATTAACACAGTGATCTCAACCATTACTGCGTTGCCTCGTCTGAGCAATCTATAATGTGGTTTTGTGTCATAGTGAGAGTAGTAATGAAATATGGCACTATTTTCTACTCGTGCATCCAAACCTTGAATCCAACTTCAAGGTCACTCTCCTTATGTCAAAGGGTTAGCCTTGTGCAGAGCCTCCGATTGCTAAAGGCCCTGAACACACACAAATTCTACAGATAGTTCCATTTACAGCCATGATTATGCACATGCCGTAGCAGTGAAAAAAATAAATAAAAACAGCCTGGCTCAAACTTCCCATCTGGCTTCAGGCCTTAATCTGTAACAAGGGACAGTTGAGGACACTTTCTCTCCTGTATTTACAAACCTGGGTTCTCAGTATGGCAGGCCACAGAGGACTAATTAACAGAAGTTTCTATTTTGGTTTCGGTGAAGAAAGCACAAGCAGCATTGCGATGGGACATGCTGCAGCAGCTTTTTGTGTACACAAAGCTCTGGTTAAATATGACAAAACCTCTATAGATTCATGCTTTGACCGTGGTGCAGTACCACTATATTGGTAATGGTCACCACATGGTTAATAAGAAAGAAAGCAGGGCACGCTTTTATTGCTTCAAGTCCACAATCTGTTACATTTTCTGCACTATTCAGTTTACATGACACTACATCCTTTATTCTGAATGATGATGCAGTCACATGGTGAATTTTAACAAATATGTGAGCATAAATGATAAAATCTTACGGCAAATTCAATCATGTCCTTGATAACATATTTTCTAAATTCCCTTGTAAAAGAAGGATTTGGCACTTAAATAAATAGTTTAAAGGTTTTCAGCCTTTTATGAATTAAACTTTTGAATCATGACATATTTGTTTGTTTTTTAATCGTCCATAGTCAGAATACTTTGTACATCGTAGGAGTTAACTGTGATTGTGCACTCGTGAAACTCATTCTGACCTCAAGACCGTCAGTTTCTTCCTTTAACAGAAAAAAATGTGACATCTTGTTTTTCTGTCAGTGTAGCAATGGATAGGAACTAAATAAAATTAGGTAGGGAGAATCTAGTAGTCTTAAGACCAATGTTTCTCAAAAATAGAGCTCCTGCGTGGGTCAGGTGGAGACACAATTTCAAAGAAAATTCAGTTTTTAAAGGATGATAAAAATGAAAAACAAGTTACATGTGATTGGGAGCATTTTCCTCATTTTTCTTCTGGCTTTATGGCTTTTGGCTTTTGAAGAGGTAACAGAAAATGTTTGAGAACTGCTGCAAAATCCAATAGGTCATAGTTATATGTATAACAGCGACAACAAAAAAAAGTAAAACCCAATTAAAGAGCCAAAGTTACTGAAGAAGTTGATCAAGTTAACTATTTATCAGTAGTGCTGAAAAAAAGAAGCAAGCTAACAGATGTTATATTTTATATTGATAATCAATTTTGCACTCACAAAATCCCTCTTTCCTGCTCCCTGACTGAAAAGGAAATGCTTGCTTTTGTTTGCTACATTTACAAAGCATTGCTGCATTTGGTTGTGTTCATGTTTGTCTGTCCAACAGCTTCACCAGTGTAGTTGATTTGCAATGTGTTGAAACTAAGTAAAAAGTGGTGCATGCTAGTTAGTTTTACCTTAGTCTAGGAATACTGGTTGATCTGAGGATGAGTTGGTTTAAGAGTCAACAGATTTAAATGTCACTGCACTCCATAGTATCTGATGATGAGTTTACATTAGATACCTCTCAAACCTTGATAGTCCACAAAAAATACATACATTACTGTCACCTTACCGGCGTCAAAACATTGTTTATCAAACCACGACAATGACATAATCTGCTGGCACGCTCTGCTATGATGTAGATGTAGAGTATACATCTGAGCAAGCCATGGACACAGCCTGTCTCTGCTCAGACTCCCACGAAACATGCTGCTCGATTACAAACATGCAGCCTGTACTTTATGTGGTAATGCCAGACTGGCAGATGGGTTGGTCACCCAACGACCTCTGACATTGAACCTTCAGAGAAGTGAGGCCATGGATCCAGCGGTCTTCATCATTCTCAAATGTTCAGCCAAAATGGATGTATGATGCTTGAGCCAACTTGGGCCAGATGCTGTCTCAAAGGAGACCATATGAATTCAGCTATTATCCCAAAATATGCTATTTGAAATACTAAAAATTTTGGTCTGGACAAAGATTTAGGCACAGCAGTGTGCTGGCAGTATATTCTTTGCACACGTTTGCACATGTTCAAAACATTTACATTTACTGTAATTACATTTTAAACGTGCAAAATTCACAACAGCACACAAATTCGAGTGTTTTTGCAAGCTGAATGAAGGCAAAAAGAATGCAGCAACACAAAGAACATGCCTCGTTCTTAGCACAGATTGTGTAGTCAACAAGAGATAAAAGGATGATGTAAAATCAAGTAGGTCCCTCACTGTTTCACAGCCAAAATTTTGCCATGGCTGCACCCTTAATCAGCAGTGTCTGTTGTGTCAGTCGTTTGACTGCCTTTGTTCATTTAATGACCAAACCCTGAAGACACAATAGAAAATTATATTTTTGAGGAGCGGGCTAATTAACGCTATTTATTAGAAAGACATAACATGGGAGTAACAATAGGAAAGGGAAGGCTGGGGGGTGGGGGGGTGGGTTGTGTTGGATACATGCTGTGACATAGCAGAGGTTTTTGTACATGAGTTGAAATTTAGCATAAAAAGGATGTCAAAACTGAAAGCGAGAATGAGAGTTAAAAAGCACCGGAGGTGATTATTAGACGTTAATTCCTTCCTCAAAACAATGGAAAATTGCAGCGCGCACAGAAATAGCACTGACCTTCAGGCAACCTTGTTACTAGCGCGGAGAACTCGGGCTTTTTATTTCAGCAAGGGGCCATCGCTTAGACACACAAGGGCACTGATGTTCAGCAGAGACGCTGTTAATCACGACAACTACTGCCATGTACTTCTCCGATCTACACGAGGTGAATATCATTTTTGTGGAGTGTCTGATTTGTGTCCAACACCATTCTGTCATGTTGGTCTGCAGAAGACGAAGCCACTTGCTCAAGCAAACAAGGCTTTGATTGACATTCAGCTTAATAGGGATGCAACACATGGAGGAGCTGGTAAACAAGCTCTCCTTCCAGCGTTGGAATAGAGTGCTTTACTTGGGTGGTTAGGTTGGAGTGGCAATGGAGGCTGTTAGTCGGAGAGAGAGGAAAAACAACACCCTCCTGACATGGATATGGTTGCTAATATTGCCTTGTGATTTCTTTCCAAATGGATAAAAAACTTTCTTTCTTTTTTTTTTTAACCAAGACTGGCGACAGACGTGTTTAACTCTTAAAATAGCCTTGAAACTATAAACTAGCAAAAAACAAGACTGAAGGAAATAGATAGGTGAATAACAGAGGCCAGTAAATAACAGTATCCTGGGTTAGGTGTAAACCTAAACCCGGGGATTATAATTAATGAATGCAGTCAGTAGAAAAATGTCTGTAGAGTTTTAAGGGGTGGGGGTGGGTGATGAAACAGGGAACTGAGAAGCTTAAATCAGTTGCCCAATAACCCTCAACACAAGCACAAACACTCTGTCCTGCCTGTGAAGTTAGCATCTAATGTTTGGCTTCAAGAGTGCTCATAGAAAAGGAAGGCAGGGAAATAGAGAGCCCAGTCACCTTAATGTGCCTACACCATATGCTGTTAGCTACTGATGGAGCAGCTCTCTCTCTCCAGCTACTGGAGTAACTTATTGCAATTTCTAGTGACACTGCCGCTGTTGATAAAGTTAAAGATAAGCCATCTGTTCATTACAGCAGCCCGGCTTCACTTGCAGGGATAAGGCGTGTCCAAGCAAACACGAATCTAAATGTTGCCTGCCCGAATCACCGTTCCACGGTATCCTGAAAGCATCCGTATGCGCTTAGTATGGAAAGTCACATCTGCCACGATGAGTGATTATTTAGTGATCAGTGATTAGTTTCTATCAAAACTTCAAGAGCAAATAATTGACACGCTGTTAACGTAATGCAATGTAAGCAGATTTTCCCACAGGCAGGAGTAAAAGTGAAGACTTACTGAATCTGTCACTCAAGTCTAATTACTGCAGAATGTATGCAAAGTCACACTAACAAGCTATCAGTCACATTTCCTATTAACAACTCAACCAGCTGTTGTTGGGGAAAGGAAGAAAGAAAGAAAGAAAGAAAAAGCATAATCCAGCACTGGGACTAATATGATTGACTTGGGGTTATGGTTTCTCATATGCTCGCTTCACAAGAATCCCCATGTTGTCTGTGAACTCCAGAGCATTGTTAAAACGTATATTCCCTCACATACACCTGCAATAATAATTAGGAAAGCAGGAAGGTAGGAAAGTATCACTTACAGATGAAATAAAGTTATTGAAAATGCACATATCAAAAACATCAAGTTTTTATTTTTACCCGATGTTGTAAATGATATGCAGCACATCATTTTTCAAGGGCATGAAAAACACAGATGGAGGTTTGAAAGTGCTGCATTATCCATTGTTCTTATACTCTGAGAGATCATATATATATATATATATATATATATATATATATATATATAAAAATAAAAAAAACTTAAGATATATATATTGTGTAATCTTACAAATATATACA
>VUQK01001624.1:40619-50802 GCA_015106715.1 Bujurquina vittata
TAACTTCAGATGAATCCATTGTGGACTATTACAAAGCTACCAACGCTCTGGATGCTCTCCAAAGTTGCCTTTTCTAATTTTCACCAGGCATAGATCTACTTTTAGACTTCTACCACATAATGGTATTTGCTTAACTGAGCAGCCAGCAATCACTCTCCTCTCTGCCAGTGTCATATCACTGATCAAGTGTGGCTCAGTTCCTGTCTGAAAGGAGGGCTGCCAGACATAATGCAATAATAACGGGTGCACAGCTTGCCTAAGAGAACCGAGGTCCTATTTCACTGCTGACGATGCTGGAATGAACTCTTTGTGCTCTTTCTCTCTCATTCTCCCACTACGAAACCCTTGAGCTTGTGAGAGCATAATGAGCCAATTGTAATTCCTTGCCTATAGCTTTGTATTGAAGAGTATATGGATAAGGGGGGTGGGAGGGTAGAGGCACTGGACACTTTTACTCCAAGTCAAAAGACGGGGATTCGAGGATTATCTAAGGCAGAAGCATGCTTTTGAGTTACAATTTTGGAACAGGAACAGAAACAACTGCTTGTATAATTTTGGGGAGCCTGTGAAAATACCTACACACTATTAAAATGGAAATATCTGTCTTTTTCTCCTCCTTACATTTGTAATACAGAAGAAGCTCTAAATTGGGTATCGTCCTAATTAATAGCTACTTAATGTTTCAAAATAGGTTTGTATTAAATAAAAAAGCCTACGCCACAGCTCTTAGAGACTGTATTTGCAGTGGCCCTTACTACCAAGTGATTGATGGATCCTTAAAGCATCCATAATCTAGACATTATTTAAAGCTTTTACTGTAACAGGTGGCTTTAATGTACTGTGAATTGCTGACCTTGAAAAAAGGTAAATGCATCAACTAGATGTGATATGTTAAAAATCTAACAGCTTTTAGTCTCGACAAAGAGCACTCCTCTTATCCGGCATAGTGGACGTGAACCTGCACTGCTCCCCCACAGATGCCTACTGTGATGTTTGACAGATTTCTCCCTCTCCAGCTAGGCTCACAGTAAATGTCCATCTGGCAGCTTCCCATGGGTACTTATTATTCTCAGCTAGCCAGGGGTTTTCTGTTTCCGAGCAGTCAGCCAGCACCTGCCTCAAAGAGTTGAGAGCCGGACCAGAACTGCTTGCAGATGCTCTGCCGGGTAACCAAACTGTGCTAGTGTAGTGGCATGGCGCTGGGTATTCAATTACACAATAACGTGGCAGTCTGTCCGAGTATGAAAAGTCAACTGCATTGAGAAAAACTATCTGTTTGAGACACAACAACGGTCAAGTAAGAGTCAAATCAAGGTGTGCCAGTTTTCTCATTTGTCCAATACACCTACTCCACCTTGGGGGTGAGATGATTGATTTTCCCCTTCTGAACAGATGCTTGGAGCCATGGGTACCGCTGAAAAGTCCTGCTGTCCTGGTCTGATGCCCTGCTATGGTAGATTCAGTCATGCAGTTAACCTCCATCACTCTCCTGCAGCCTGCTGAGTGTCTCTAACACACACTGACAAAACATAGGATGCTACACTTGTCTTCACATCCAATAGCCAGAGATATTTTCACACATTCCTTCTATATGTCTAGGGTTGGTCCCACATAGTTTAACACCCCCACCCCCAACCAACTCTCAGTTCTAGGCCAGCTGATCAGAAGTAAATCTGAGTATGTTTACTGATAGTAAAGAAAAGTAGAAGTAATGGAGCTCAATGATATAACCAGCATGCCAGTGTGTAAAAAAAGAGCAGAATCTGAATTTAATCCAGTGGAAATATAAACCTTTCAAAGCACAACAAGACCATATGCAGCCTCATCCTCATTTAGAAATAGGTTATGTTCACAGATTCAGTTACCATGGTCATCCCATTCTCATTCTCAGGACTTCACCTGCTGCCTTTTGGCAATGCTGCGGTAGTCTCACAAATGTACAATTCTCCTTTGGCATTTGTGCCTTGAGGCACGAGGTTTTTGCAATAATTTTTCTGCCCCAACTTTTTAAGGTTGCTTAAAAAGGACATGTGAGCGTAATGACAGTGATCAGAATTTTAACACAAATGGGGAAAAAAAGTGTAAAATATGAAGCTCTCACAGTCTTGCGACTCAGTCCAACTCTGGTAGCTAAATGCAGATTTTGTCTCTCCTGGTTGAGAAACTCTGCATTTTAGCTACAGTAATGTGCAAAAGTCTCAAAGAGGAGCCAGTCTTTCTTGTATATTTAAAGTGGCCTTCAGCAATAGTTCTCCAGACTTTTCTTTGGACATCGGTTGCTTTTTCATTCATTCTTTTCACTCATTTTCAGTCCAGTGTTTGTACCTGACCATTTTCAGAAGAATGATTTTTTGTGTGTGACACCACTTAACACTGACCTATAAATAATTTAAGTATAAAAAAGGCACCTAACTCAAGGGATGAATTAGTGTTGTGTCTAAACATAACAGACAGCTTAGCAAAGAACCATAGACTGATGCAAAACACAACTTGTTTAGTTGAATCAATGAAGAAAAACAACATAAGACAGTTTGACAGACATAAACTAATATTTTTGCACCAAAAAGGTGATTCTTAAAGAGCTATTTGCTGATAATGTGGCATATCTTGACACGCTTTCCAGTGTGTCCTTTACATTTTTAAGGAAACTAGAAAAATGGAGGACAAGAGAAGAAGTTGCATGCCTAAAAAAAACTATCTACAACAGATGAACAGTATCTGACAGTCATGTTCTTAAGAAATGGCAAGAAATACAGCAGAGAAAAAGGGGTGAAAGGCTGAGATGTGCCACATTACACAAGAACTGGACTGAAAATGAGTGGTAAAAGGTCGGCAAAGATGTACCACAGTGAGTGTCTGCAACCATCTGTAAAGCACGGTGGAGGCTCTGTCATGGTTTGGGGCTGTGAATACTTGTGAACGCAGAAAAGAACTGTTTTGATCCACCATCCAGTTCTATCTGGAAAGCATCTGATTGGCAACAGCTTCGTTTTTCAACATGACAATGATCCCAAACACACTATCAGTGTAGTAAAAGCACACATGTACAGAAAAACACACAATGGACCTCTGTCAGTCATGGACTGGCCTCTCCAGAGGCTGGACCTTAACATTATTGAAGCAGTGTGGGATCATCTTGACAGAGAACAGAAGAAAAGGCAGCCAACATCCAAAGAAGAGCTTTGAATGTCCTGGAGAACTATTCCTGAAGACTGCTTAAAGAAATTAGATAACAGCTGCCTCAGAGAGTTCAGGGTGCGCTGCAGAATAAAGGTGATCATACCAAATATTGACTTTCAAGTTCATTAGAAGTATACAATCTCTGCTTTTACCTTAAATACTGTATTTCCATGTGTGTTTGTACAAATTTCAATAATTGCTGCACCATTTTCTTAACAAGATATAAAGAAATGAGGGTGCCTCAGCACAGTCCTGTACACCTGCTTTCTGGAAAAGACCCCCGCTAACCCTGATGTCTGCATTCAGCTTCAGTTTTTCTGCAGTTACAGTGCATGGTTTTAGTAGATAATCTCTGATGCCGTTTCCACCACTGTGAGAAAAAGTAATTAGTGCAGTTTTGACATGTGCTGGAAAAAACAAAGAAAAAAACGGATCAGCATCCATCCTGGAGGAGACCCACATGAGCACAACTGCACTAAATATGACCTGCGCCGGATAAACGGAATTATAAAGCCAGCCCCTCATCGGCTTTCTTTCTGGGTTGAAAAACAAAAGTGGTATTGAGTCTGAATTGAATTATTCTTTGTACAGCTGTGTGGGATTTCTAATTAATGGTGTGTTTTTTTCTGAGAGCATCAGAGTGCAATGCAGTTTGACTTCAGAGGAACTTGATGGGTAGTTTGGAAGCAGGTTTTATGTTAACCTTTATCTTTTATGGCACTAGTATAAAAGCGCTCCAAGTCTCTTTTTTCTTACCCAGTACGAGAACCGGAAAGTTTGAGACTTGAAAGCTGAAACACGGATGAACTTTCTGAGGTCATGAGACTAAGAAATCCACTACACGGCCACTGTCCACACTGCCAGGGGTTTCATGTTTACATGTGGAGTTGGGCAATAGCACAGGGGTTCACAGCTTAGCACATGTGAGATTTCCACACACTCACCACAGTGTAGAAACAAACACCATCCGTTCGATGCTTGTTTAAGTCAACACTGCCGGCGTATTCTTTGAACAATCTGGGACATTTGATTCTCATTTGAATAAAACTCAAATTGAAAGGCACAGAGCACACAATCCACTTGCCAGAGAAAGCTACCACTGTGTATTCTCATGCACACATATGGCAAAATGGGATGGGTGGGGATTGCAGAGTATTGCATACCTTACTGGGCAAACATCAGCATCTTGGTGTTGTTTCAGCTCCTCCTCCCCATATAACCCATTTCTATATTTATATGCATTTGCATCACTCCCCAAAACACATGACAACTCAAACACAGCTCTCACGCTTGAGAATAGTGCTATGAAAAATGAAACGAGTCTTACCTAGTGTGGAATAGTTGGTCACATCTGTAAGCAAATCATTTGGGAAAAGAGGGAGAAGGGGGGAGGGCGGGATGAGAAGGAGAGAAAGAGAGAAAGAGAGAGGAAAAAAAAAGGAAACGTCAGCAAATTACAATGTACAGCAAGCTAAACTTCAATGCAGGCTGAGGCTGTCACCGGCTACCCTGAAAAATGATCGTCTCCCAGCATTGTACAGAGTTGGGGTTAAGAATAGGCTCTGTCAAGAGGGGGACATCATTTATTAATCGAGGGACATGAAACGTCTGAGATAGTCTCCCCTGAGGATCCCGAGTTTGCACAACTTGCATTAATATTTGTCGGTGTTTCAAATTTTTAAAGGTGGAGGCAGAAATTATGTAAGCAGAAACCCAATCCATTACCTGCAAGTCATCGCCTTTTTCTGTTCACACTAGTGCAACATAACCACAGAACAAACAAATGTAAGAGAGTGCTCCTCTCTCTCTCTCGCCATATGTCTCTGAGGTAATTAAGTAGCCCTCAGATATCTCTCACCCTATGCACTGGACCTTTTACTACACTTCCCCAAGCTTGTTAGCCCGACAGCGGGCATCCGAGGTTCCAAAGGCATAATAAAAATGGCAGTGCTGCCATCCTGTGCATACCGCAAGGACCCCAGGCAGCATGCCAAAAAGGGCACGATTTAGCCACATCTTCACTAGTCACAGCTACCTGACATTCCCATGAGTTATAGAAAGGGGCATTATAAGGCTTGGTGCCCCCTTCTACTTTCCTGGACTAACATTCCACCATGCTGAGAAATACGTACCAGATTTCCATTACAGCTTGCTTTTTTTAACATCAAAAGTGGTCCCCCTACGAATGTACTCTTCTAAAGTACAGTTTTGCTTTCTTGTAAATGTGCAATAAAACAAGGAAATGGAGTGAGCTGACAATAACGGGGAACAGTGTGAGGAAAATAGTAGACTCAGGACTAATTCTGAGTCGCTGTTGCTTACGGTGCAGTCTGGTTTTGTTGCTAAGCAGAATTTGTGGGTAAATATGATTTATCGCCGATGATTTCTATCTCCCCCCCTTCCCGGCATTCATTTGCATTTTTGGTGGGGATGCGACAAATCCCCACGGGGATCAACAACAAGTGAATGTGATTGCAATATCTGTTTTGTGCGTGAGAACAAAACTATTTTCATGCAAAAGGGGGGGAGGAAGAGTGGGGTTCACTCTCTGGGACGCTCATTACCATTCTGCCTGACACACACTCATGCTCGCTGCTACTGTTGTTGCTAAACAGAGAGCTCAGCTGAGGACCTTGAAGCTTCATGCCAGGAAAATTGGACCCAGGGGAAGGGGGTAGCAGGGACTGATGTCAGACTTGAAGAGCCTCTAGAAGCACCTGGGGTTTCAATGACATTAGCATCAGTTTGGTGAACAAGCGAGAGGCAAGGGTCTTGAAGGGATGCCAGTAATAGAAAACAATGAAAACGGTACAGTGGTACATTTTGGAATCAAGTGCAAATACCTGAAAATGGAGCTGTGAGCCATTCCCTTTTTTTCTTCATCTAATCACCTTAATGTGTTTTTAACAGTGGGACTTTTTACAGTGCAATGAAGATTATTGATTTTTTTTTTCCTGAGTCCTATGGTGGAAATTTGGGATGCCCAGCCAATCAAAACTAGTGGAGGTAGCGTGGGCCTAAGTGGATTAGACTAGTGGGTATGGCGGAGGGAGGATCGAGAGAGAGAAACTGAAGCTCTGGTGGCTTCAATAAACCCACTCTGTGAACCAGGAAATAGATGGAAGACTAAGACACTTTTTTCACCCTCTCTCACCCTCCTGTTTTAAGCAGATAAGCTGCTTCCAAGGTCTTAGTTATGCTGTGTAGAACCCACAACACTACATGGAAACTTCTGACAAGTCAAATAAAAGAAAGAAGCTGAGAAGTCTGTTCCTCGTGTTGTCTTTTCTCTATTGACAAGAGGGATTTGGGCATGTTTGGAGTGGTCAGTAGTGAGGGAATTACAAAAGAAACCCTTTGCGATGTGCTATAGTGAGCATGCCACTGGACCAACATGGGTTTTATTGAAGGCCTGGACTCCTTTTAAGTTTAGCCTTGACTAGCCATTGCAATGAGGAGGAAATAGCTTTGCTTTGATGAGCAACTGGCAGCCTCACCGTGAACCCTTTTTATATTTTCTTATAAACTTAAGGTTATTTGGTTTCCTTGTTTCTGTTTTTTCCTTCTGTGCATGGTGGCAGATCACTAGGACATCACTTGCGCCAAAATAGCTTCAAAATTTAGTGGAAAGTTTCTGTATTTCATAGAGATTCTTTTTAAATACAAACTACCCCAATCACTTAAAATAGTTCAGCACTGCTGCACAGTGCAGTAAATCACTGCTACTCAGACATATCATGAACATATCCTTGTACATATCACCACCTGATCAAATGATATGGTGGTAAAAAGAGAACTCCACTGTGCTGAATGAAAACAGTATTTGTTTAAAGGTAAAGATTAGATTTTTTTTTTGTTAACATTTTAAACTGTCACTGTGTCAAACCTGCAGATATATATTCTGATTCTGTGGGAGTTACTTGAGCTGGACCCAAATAACTATTTGCTCTGTAGGTATTTTGATCATATTTACACCACAATCTGCATACTTTAGTTCACCTCATTGTTGCTAATTAGTGACTTTGCCATTTTAAGTTAGTGACTTTATTTACTACTTTGGTGAGTTTTTGTGATCATTTTACATGTAAATGTGACCCAAATCACATCATATCCATTGTTTTTAACTTGTGTTTGTTTTTTATATTTTTTAACCGTTAATATTCAGACCATGTCAAACATATGAATTCAGAAATGGAAATATTTGCCATCTCTTCACACCTGATAAACTTCTTACAGCATCTTCAATTCAATGATTTTTATAGCCTTTCGTGCTACAGTCAAACTGGGGGAAACAGTGGTACGAGACCCCCCGGCACAACAAAAAATTACTGTGTCACCATGTTACAGCTGTTCTGCAACATTGCTTTTATATAACCAGAATACAACCAGTTGGGAACCAGTTAAGTCAGCTGTCCTGTTGCAAAGAGCGGCGTCACAGACGTGTTGTGCTCATGGGCGCAGACTGAATCAGATTTGCAAACCTTTGCTAATGTGTCGCACCGCAGTCAGTCAAAAATCTCTCAAACATATATTAGAGCTTGCTGTAGCTTGGGATGAACTTGTGACAACATTGGGGTTATCATCGTCAGACACCCTTGTGCCAGGCAAAGCTTCAAATATTCACTACTGACCAACGTCAAGTCTCCAGTGCTCATGCAATGGTATGAGGGATAGCCCGAACACTTACACTGCAAACGCAGTCTCATTTCACAGTTAGAGAGTTGGTGTGCAGAGACATAGTGGTGCCAAAGATTACTCTTTGTATTTGTATTTGAATTTGGATTAAACTCAAAGAGGCATCATCTGCCCTTGGTGGGATATTTGGTGTGGGATGCAGTGCAGTGCGTCCTCTGAGATTTGGCAGCTCGTGGACGAGGACATCAGTTTCCTCAAGGGAGAGACTTTTTGACACTGCCAGTCTTGACTTTTGTCATTCATCTCACAGTGCACCACAACATGGGCAACATTGCTGTTTTTGTGAATCAAAAAGAGCTATTTTGTTTCCCCTTTTTCATCTTCTTTTTTTTCCACCAACAACAACCCACGGCCCCATCTCCTCATGAATTCAAATTAGCTCTGTTGCACCAGCAATATAATAATGATTTAATCTGATTCATGGCTCTCTCATAGTACTCTTTCCAGCAATCATAAATCAAACATTATCGCTCAAATGACTATCTTAGAAAAGATTTGGCCTCTGTAGATCAAGCCTTAAAACCCTTAAAGATTAAGACTCTATCTCTATCGCTTAACACCAATTGCCACAGTAAATCTGTGAGGGTCTGATCAGATTGCTAAATAACTTGTGGCTAAATGATTCTTTAGCAGCCACTAGAAATTCTCTCACAACCTTTATTGCCTGGTTTCAGTTTTCAGCTTCTCATGGACGGGCAAACAAAGGTGTTCAGAAAAACGATTAGAAAAATCTTTCAGGTCAGTTAAGCAGGGGAAAGCTGCATTACTCTGCATTCGATATGCATCTCTTATTGTTCCTTACATTGCAAATACTAGTTTCTCCCATTAACTCCGTGTTTCTTGGCACTTTCCTGTTTTAAATAGGGAGCTGGACTGTTTAATGTGACGTATAGGGTTCGGTTTAGCATGCATATTTCCATGTGCTATTATTTTGCCAGTTGAGTTGAGTGCCAGCTCACATATTCTATACACTACTGTGTACCTTGTTACAAAAAACTCTTGCTATTACTGTTAGTTATTTAAATAGGACCTTACCAGCCACTGGGAGCTGTACTGACTAGGAATTCAAATTACCTACTGTTTTATCCACTGTTCCTCTTTTGTCTAGTTCCACAGGGCACCTTGCAGATTAATTAATCGGTTAATCAGAGAGTCAGACCTACTGTATATATATTTTTCTAATAAACGGCTCTGCTTTGTCTCAGGAGCACAAGGCAATGTGCACATGTACACAAAGTGTGAGTAACAGTGAGAGCGAGAGGGAGAGAGAGCTCACTCTCCAAAACGGCTACAGGACTGAGTGCCCGCTAATTGGAAATCAAAAGCAATGGAGCTGGAAGGCAGCCGAGAAGGAACAGGGAAACCTCAAGCGCCTGTTGTCGGTCAATTTAGACCATGACAAAAAAGGCCCTGTTTCTTGTGTCACCGTTTAACCTATTCACCAGTGTGGAATGAGAGCAGCTGTTTTTTTACAGTGCCACATAATGGGACAAAATGGCCCTGGCTGGCCTGGCTCCAGCTAGCTGCAAAAAGGCTCCGATGCAGAGAGAAAAGGGAAGAGGTGCGAAGAAGATACCGAAGAAGACAGAACGCCGCTGCCTCGTTATCATTGATACTGAGAGAGCTCACACTCCTCCATCTGAGCTGAAATAAACATTACTTTTTTTTCTTCTTCTTTTTTTTTCTGTGTCGCAACAAACAATTAGAGAAGCCGTGACAGAGGCTACAGATGGCCCGGGCTCACACAGACTGCAGAAGTATCTAGAAGTTTACACAAGTCAGACGAAAAGCCAGATCGGCTCCAAAACCAAGGCTGTTCACTGACAAAAAAAAACAAAAACAAAAAAATATTGCTCACTTGTATTTAATCTCTTCTCAAGTTGAGGTGTGAATAAGTACTTTGTGAGTGACAGCTTGATGAGCGCAGTTATAGAAACTCCAAACTTCATCAGGCAGTTGTCAGACTCGGGGCTGTCCGGCTTACAGGCTGCTCAGGCATGACAGCACGGGAACGAGGTATGCTTATGTTAGCACTGCAGCAGATGTTCTGTTTCGGTTCCAGCTGTCTTCTTTTTGTGCTGCTCAGTACATCTCAATTCCAAATCTTTATTACTATCTTGTCATTTTTTTTCTCCCCCTCAGGTCAGGCTAGAGTCACGCTAAGCCAGCACGGGCAGGCTAATTACTAATAGATTTCATGGTTTTTTTTTTTCTAAAACGAGTATAATTTTGACACATTTATTAGAGAGTTTAAACAGATTGCTAAAACATGTTAAAAAAAAAAAAAAGAAAAATAAAAATTTTAGGG
>VUQK01001624.1:53525-69217 GCA_015106715.1 Bujurquina vittata
TCTGCTAACTATCTCATTTACATGACTGGCGCTCAGCAAACCAGCCTGCTGTTGGGGAGGTGCGATGAGGTAAGGTGGGGCTGGCGGAGGTGAGAAAAAGGAGAGGAGAGGGAAGCTCTCCCTCTTATTACTCAAACAGTTTCAGTAAGAAGACGGCTGCTTAAGGAGCAAAAGATCACGTACTAGTGAGTAAATGTTTCAGATGTATCATGATTCCACATTATTGCAAGTAATGCAGTGATCTAAAAATAGCATGGGTGAAAATAATGTGGCTGAAATGAGAAAAAAAATCAAACAGGTGTGGGGGAAAAAAACAGAACCCCTGTGTCCTCTTCCCTCCACTTTTCTTCTTCTCTCCCATCCTCCCTCCTCTCTTTCTCCTCTTGGCTGACTTTGTGTAGCGCCGTGGGGCTTCCACTGAGCCCGAGCCTCTTTGGCAAGAGCTGTGAGACTGGATGGCATTGAAAAAGCTGGGTATAGCTGGGCAAGAACGCAGGAACAGGCAGGTAGAGAGGGAGAAGCAGTCGACGAATGGGGGAGAGAGAACGACAGGGAAGTTGTGGGAACCATTGTAGGTGGTTTCAATCATTCTGATGCCATCTGTTCCACTCCATTTTTTGCACTGACAGTGGATATTTTCCCCGGTGAGACGAGAGGAGTCTGTGTGCTTGTGTGTACGACAATGAGAGATAGTGAAGGACAGACGAGTATAAGCAAAGAGCACAATATATTTATCTTTCACGCACTGTACAACTCAACTGTGTAGCCAGGTGTCGGATTATAAACTTTACTGTATGTGGCTACAAGTAATGACCATTTGCAGGAATCAGCTGTCAGTCAGTTATCGGTCTTGTTAATTATCTGATGATCTATCAATCAATGATAAAGTCTTCTGTTTTTCTGTTTTTATTATTGCTGTTGTTGTTCTTTTTTTAAACCAAAGCTACTTCATGTTGGTGATCAAACATTTGTTCATTGGTGCTAAACAGTGGAGGCTGATGGGAAGGTCATTCATTTCTGGTCTGAAACTAAGTTCACCGGACAGATGAAAAGCTGAAATTATTGCAGTTGTCAATGCTTCACACCAAATCACAAATTCCAACCTTATGATGGTGCTAGAAAAAGTTACAGGAAACCGAAATTAGTTGCATGTGCGCTCTGGGGACCATGAACGCCTGCCTTTCAGTTTCGATGAAACCGGTGGCTCAGCTAAACGTCTGTCCCTGTCGTCCCCGTGGGCATGCAGGGGGAGTGGGGGAAAACGGTAAAAGCTGGCTTTAGCGTGTAGTCCTCCTACGCTCATGAGATGCCTTGTAGCAGGTGTCATCGCTCTGGATGGGCACTGGGTCCCTCATCCTCTGAGCTTTTAACTTATGGTCCCTCTGTGCTTAAACATGCATGAAGTTATTGCAGTGCGCCCACCTGCACACCTTTCTGCCATGACTCTCTCTCTCCCTCACTGGCTCTTTCACCTCCATCTCTTTCTGTCACTTTCTGTATTAGCCTCTTTATGAACACCCCCGCCCCCCTCCTTATTACCTATCCTGCAAGGCAGGTGTTTGTCTTCCTCTGTATACCTCTGTCTTTCCTTCCTAAATAAAAACTAGCACCGAAAATCCCTCTTTATGTCACCGTGCTTGCTTATATAAAAATCCAACTCTTCAAGATAAAAGGCTACTGAAAATAATACCAGCATTAGGGTTTCCTATTTCACAGCGTTTCAGTTCTGAGGGGTCAGTGAATCTGCGTGATGTGGAATATTGAATATGAAGATGGGGAAGCGCCACAGTGTTTTTTCAGCATGTTTGCTCAGTAAACTCAGTGTTATTGGATCTACAAGACTGCCATAGTGGTTGAAGGAAAAGGCCACATTCGGCTTACACTGCACCTCGGAAAGAAATTGAGGGGGATAATGGAGAAAAATTCAAGAGAACGTAAATACAGAATTGTGCAGAATAAGAAAACAGAGACTAAAGGTTCACCACTCCAAACACAACACTAGAGATATATGAATTTATGCATAGGAAGATATTGCTTAACACATTAAATATTGGTATCATATTGTTATCTTCAGTCAAAGCTAAAGTGAGTCTACGCTGTGAAAATATAATGCAGTGGAGCTTTGGAGTAAGTATTACATGCTACTATTTAACAATAGCAATCCATACTTAGTGATCCATGAAATTGTGTAGTAAATGTTATGGATATTTATTCAATTTTTGGAAAGGCATTGTATCAAATCTAGAGATGTTATCTTATTGGAAACAATGAAGATCTGTAAAAATTGCATGTGAAAAAAGTTAGAATTCTTATGGGAATAGCTGAGAAACACACAGTCGTGACGATTCATCTACATCAAACAGACAACATTAAATGGCAATCCCTCTACTGATGAAATATGACCATTTCTTCAGCTGTATCTGTTTATTCATGTCAATTATGAAGTCAAGACCTTGCAGCAAAACCCAAACAAGTCGCTCCCTGAGCGCGAGAACTCGGCAACAGCAGGGAAAAAGAACTCCCTTTTCACATGAATCAATTTTAGGTCTAACTAATCAAGAGATAGAGAAAAAGCAGCAACATGTGTTTGCACTAGCCATTACTAACCAAACACCGATTCAGGCAAACCCTCTTCTCTCATGTGTAAGATCTAACCAAACAGCATCACTAGTCACAATACTGCAACCTCCCAGTGTGCTGCACTTTCAGCAATGAGCAAGATAAACAATAAGGCTGCTTTAGACTTGGAAGTAGTCTGCTGGGACCCGAGCCCACCTAATAGTCTAATTAAAACCATTGATTGCTTATATGAGCACACATAAGCAGTGGACAGCTCCCACTAACAACCACCCACAGGACTAGTAATTAGCACAAATTCTGAGGTATGAGTCAGTTTCTGTTGCCTCATTTGCAGGGCAGAGGTGTTGCTTTGTTTCTCATGACCTTTCCATGTTGTCCGTGCCGTATTGAATTCACTGTCACTCACCTGCAACTGTCACTATCAGTCCTTAGTATCTGTGTTGAATCAGTGTTTGAATCTCTGTCCATTTTTTCCCTCCAACGTCCACAATGCTGCAGATGATTTGGAAGGACCAGCTGGGATGCTTTGCTGAATACTTTTGTGAGAGCTGTCTGGATTTGATGGCCTCCAGTGAAATCCATTGTCAAGATCACAAAAAAGTCAGACGCTTTACCTCTTCAGGCTGTCTTAGGCATGATTTTATATCCTGCTGTTTGTGAGTTGTGACTCTTGAACTTACCGAAGGGGAACCATTTTTAATGAATACCAGTTGTCCTGAGAAGGCGAATAGGCTTTTTTTCTTTCTTTCTTTTTGTGAATTATGTGATATAAATAGAGTGTGCTCCAACAAAGGACAAGACCTGTCTTGGGGTAATATATTTTTGAGGACTCGCAACCTACAACTTTATCTCCTTGAATTTATAATAAGGCCATGGTAACAATGCTATTATATCTGATCATGTATGCATTAGAAAAACAATGCCACAAAATGTAAAGACATGTCTTTGTTTGCTTTTCAACCAGATAACAAACAAAGCTAGCAATTGCTAGAGCCCCGGAGGACCCCCATAGAGGGTCACCATGGCATATTTGGAAGGAGATGTAGGCACTGAGTTATCTTAGTGGACAGAAGGACAGATTTATTTGAATGATGCAGCAAATGGATTCTCCCAGTCTGAATTAACAGCCCAAGATATGAAAACACAGGTTAAGCCTCTGCAAAAGTATTAATAAAAAAAAGGAGAATATAAATTCAGAATTTCATCACAGACAATGAAATCTAGTGACAGAGGTCAAGAGGATTGTTTTGGCACAATGTGGGATGACAGTGCTGTCACGAAACATTCATTGGTGAGGACACAGCTGGTTTTCACAGCGCTCCAAGTGCAGAATAAAAAGCTTGCTGATTTATAATACAAGGAGAAATAGAAGAAAACTTAATAGTGAACAAAGACGGTATTTCTTAAACTCCTTCTCGGCTCATGCAGAGGTATAGTAAATTCAAAGGCGACATTAGATGCTTTAATTTGTTCTGGATGTGCTGAATACAAGGAGATATCAGTCAGAACTGGAACCGCTGCACATATTCCATAGGTAATACATTCTAGGCCCATCAAACACCGCATGAGAAAGGCTGCACTATGTGCCTAAATTCAACACACGAGGTGACAACCCGTACTGCCACAAAAAAAATCTCTTTTTAGAAAAACAACTTCAGAAAGTCTGCGGTAGAACACAATGCATCATTTGTTACGTGTCATTTGGTTCAGCTGGCCAATAAACCTCTTTAAAACTGAATGCACCTTGATTTTGCGAAATGTTACCTACTCTATACCAACAGCACACCAACACAATGCTTAATCACTCGTGCGCACCATGTGAGAAAGAGAGAGAGAGAAGAGAGAGGTTTGCATTTACTGGCAGGAATAAGACCCGTATTATAGCTGAGCTGGGCACTAAGCTGCGTCCAGGTGTTCGACTCTTTCCAGGTGGCCGTGTAATACTCTTGCCGACCCAGATCATGGCAATCATGGAGCTGGCAGAGATGGCTCACTGCCGACACCAGTGTAGCGCCTGGGTAATATGCCAAGTTGGCAGCGACATGCCTGAAAAGCAGGCGGGCAAACAGGCAGAGAGTCTCGAATGCTCCTGGAGTGGAAAGATGGTGGTGAACCTTTCATTTTCTTTTCAGAATTCATGAAAATGTCACAGTCTGGTACAAGGCCTGTCTGATTTTGTGACTTGTCAGTGTTAGGAGTGTTGGTACATCGTGACCAGAGCTCTGTGTAATAGCAAGTGTTTCATCATTTCAGTTAGTGCAATGATGCACTTAGCCTGCCTTCATGGATCATCCTGAGGCATTATTTTCTGTTTTACTGCAATATTTTTGTGTTTGACTGACCTACGACTCAACCGCCTACAAACATATCTCCTGTCAAAGACTGTCAACATGCTACATCATGTTCACTCAAAAGTCACAGCCTGAGATATGATCTTTATTAGCCCAGGAAGCCAGAGTTATATGAAGCCTGACTCTGGCCTGTAGAGCCTGGGCACTCTGTGCTCCACAGTGTAAGTAGCTTGGCTGGCAGGCAGCCACAGCCGTGTTTCTGCTTGCCATCCTCTTAGTTGACTGCATGGTAATTACCGTCTCAATGCAGGAAGAAAAAGCAGCTTTTGGTAGGAGGATTGAGACAGAAAGGGGAAAGAAAATGTGGGAGTGTGTGGCTTAGCAGCTTAATGAACATGTCAGATGTATTTAAACAAATGGATTACCACATCTGTATACACTTGGCTGTATCGAGCAAAAAATACTTGTGAATACGGAAAACATTTACTAGAGAAGAAATAGCAGCGGGAAATATCATGTCTGTATTAGTGCGTGTAAGGTAAATCAGATGGATTAGAAAGTCATAGTGCTTGCAGACAGGCAGGCAGCTCCTCCCTTCACTAGCAGATGAAGTATTTAACATACACAACACTGAAAAAACACTTTATAAGGAATTTCGGGAGGTCAGTGCAGCTCCTGTTACAACAGCACGAAAGTATGAGACAGTTATAAATCTTAACCTGGCCGGCACACGTTAAGGTTAGCCATTTAATGATTAGCAATTATCTGGTAGCTACGTAGGCCATCTTTTACGTTCTCATTAAGGTAGCAGCTAGTTGCTATGGCAAATAATAAAACAACAGTGTTAATGTGGGAGCTAGGCAGCAAACCTCATCAGTCCTGCCCGTCTGTAACGTTAGTATTAAATCAACAGTATAGCACAATTATTTGTGTCCCTAAAGTGCTACGTTTCCCTTAAAGTCCAACATTAAAGCAGAGAGAAGTCTAGCATCAGCTAGACTGCAACAGTGGCAGCCTGCCTTACCAATTGCATTTGAGCCACAATGAAATATGGTGCCTAATCTTTATTAGAAAAATGTATATATATTGATCTTGAAAGTCTATTACGGTGACAACTTCAAATAACTCACATTTGCATCAAAGCATAAAAGATGGCCTGCATGCCCTCCAAACTGCAGGATTTATACTTGTCAAGATTTTTCATTTTGAAACCTTATTTTTATCCCTAACCATGTTGTTCCCAGATTCCATTTCTTGCAGCTTTTTGTCCTGACCCTACATTAATGCTTTACCTGAGCTGTCAATGTCAATACATTGACTAAATGAATAATAGATGCTCTTTTGTCATATCCTTGTGCCAAGGCATCTTCTCAACTCAGAGATGCCAAAAAAAAGCAATTTGAAAGTTGACCTCAACATTTGTCATATTGAGAATCCCCCCCACCCCTTTCATTACCTAATGGCAATGGCAATCATTTAGCAGACAAAGTCCTCCACGCCTTTTATAATCAATGGGGAGAGTCAGAGCTGCACAGTTTACATTGACTGTGTGCATTTCTACATCCAGAGTAATTCCCATTTGTAAAGAAACGTTCAAGGTGTATATCAGCCCACTTGACATTTGCTCATGAACCTCACTTAAGCCGTGGGCATGTATCTCGAACCTCGTTTGTAGCCTCAAGCAATGTTTGTCAAGACACATTATCGCCAGTTGGCTGTAGTAAAATAATCCCTTCACTGCTAGTTAGGAAATGGTGTAAACTTGAAACCTCCTAGCACTTCAGAAGGGCTAAAGAGCAGCTTGGAATAAGATATTTATGTTAGTTTGTTTTTTTATTGTAGAGAGATCTGCCATTTGACAGCATGACTTCAGAAGTCATCTCTTACGACTGATGGTTGAAGAAACAAACTCAAACATGTTAATAGAGATGTTAAAACATTTAATCAGACACATTGTTACTCCAGAATATCACGACTGAAGCTCTGTGCCATAATAAAATTCATTTTTACACCCTCCTCTAAACATGTCCAACACTGACGTCTGTACATGTGTTACTGTGTAACTCATATTGCTTGCCATGATTCTAACGGACATGACTCACTTGTGTTAGACGCATTAGAGCAAGATGGTCCTGACTAATCAGCACATCATTGAGCAGCTGAGCGGTAGAGTGCCAATTGCGTGCAAAAGGGGACGACAGCCTGTACCCCGAGGAGATGGCCAGTTAAACTGACCAATTGGAAGTGAGTGAGCCTGAATGTCTACCTGTTGTGGACCTCAGGAAATGCCACTTCTAGTCATTGCTCATTCTGGACGATGCAAGACCCATTATTCTTGCAGTCATTACTAAGCAGAATGTCAATAGCTTATTAGAGAGAGGGAGTGAGAGAGACATGAGAAGGGAGATGGATGGAGGAGTGAGGGATCAAGGTGAGAGGACAGAGGAAAGGAGGAAAGAAAGAGCCATCAGTGGAATCCTGTATCCAAAATTTCTCACTCAAAATCGCAAAAAAAAAAAAAAAAGATTCACACAGGTCAAAGCGTAGTGTTTGAGCATACGTGCAACAATAGCAGATGTTAAGTTCCGTGTTTGTGCCGTAATTTATTTTTAATGGGTTGATAATGTGCCAACACCCACATTATTTCCCAGCCTTTTCCACCTTTATATCTCTCACTAACTAACCCGGACATCTAACTGAAAATGCCGTCAAAATTCTCAGAAAGCATTCTGTCTGTGTCCGATTGCATTAACACTAAGACCCCGCTTCCTCTGCTCCGTCTCTCTTTCATTCTTTTCTCTCACTTCTTTTTTTTTGAGCTCTTTTGCTTGCTCTCGCTCTTTTGCTCCTGTGTCTGTTTCTCTCACAGCATTGTACAAATGTTTCTCTTGTCTAAGGAACCGTTCCATATGTTTGCAATCACTCTGGCTCCCTTGCCTGCACAGATCATTTAGCAAGCTCCCTCATACATTTCAATTAGGCCCACCTAGCGCAGCCACAGACACGGGGAAGCAATATTGATTTCTTGATATCCTGTGCGTGGGTCGGCCCAAATTAACGCTTGTACTGGGGAATATGATATATCCATAACAATTCACTTGTGTTTGTCACCATATGTGTGATATGCTGCGAGATTGTTAATACACAGTGAAATGGCAAGTAACTAACTAAAAATCATGTCAGTGTCAATGCACTACAGTGGACATCACTGTACATGGTAGAAGATATACTGTAATGATGCAAATAATGCTGTGGAACGCTCCCTAGAAAAATGAGCATTTATGCTTTAACATTACAAAATCTGCTTTCCTCCTGGAATATACTTATGATTTAATTATTGCCAGCTTTTAAATGGGTTCGGATACGGTTTGTTGGGGGAGCAGCTACTTAATGTTGGCTGTCAGTCAGACTCTACCACCTCATCCATTCATGACTCTCTATTGGGGCCCCGAGAGAGTGATCATTCAAAGTTCAGGAGACAGGGATATTACATCAAAGCACTGATGAGACTTTGGAATCTAGGGACACAGTTGTTTACGCTTGAATTCTAACTCTTCATTTCGGCTCTTGCCTAAATGTGGGAAATGTGGGATAGGATACATATTTTTGGCGTTATTAGACAAGAAAATCCATAAAAGTTGAATGGAAATCTTTCAGCATATAGTAGTTTAAGTGTTCTGAGAGCGAATTAGATTTCTGCACTTCTTCAGGGCTCTAATTATAGTTTTGTTGTTGTTGTTTTTTTTTTTCTTTTTCCCCAAATCTAGCCCTTTACCTTAAAGACACCCCGGAAATCAAAGTGAAAAAATTATATGGCAGGCTAGTCCAGTTTGCTGAAATTTCATAGCAGCAACTCAGAATGGTACTCAGTAGTTTGCATAGCCCCACGTGCTTGTATGCATGCATGTCAGTGTCGGGGCATGCTCCTAATAAGATGATGGATGGTCTCCTAGGGGATCTCCACCCAGATCTGATCCAGGAGGTGAAACCTGGTGGTGTCGGATGGACCGAAACATAATGTCTCAGAGGTGTTCTTTTGGATTTAGGTCAGGCGAGTGTGTGGGCCAGTCAGTGGTATCAGTTCTGGGCATCAGGAGGAACCCAACACCCCACGTAGGGTCTGACTTTTTTATTGTATTTTTTAAACTTTTTTGAGCAGTGTATATTTAAAAAAGGTTTTCATCCTTAACACAAATGCCTGTTAATCAAAACGTAAAGCCTAAGTTAGAGGCTGACCCATCCCATCCATCCAGCCATTTCTATGTACAGCACACAGTATACTGTAATTAATTTTAATGCCTTTAATATCTAAAGACATTCCACCCAGACTACCCTCTAGGTTTCACCACATAAAAGCTTGGCCAGCCTCCATGCAGTTCCTTTGCATACAGATTATATCAAGCAAAGATAACCGAGAACATTATTATGAACATAAAACTCAAATTTAAATAGTATATCCCCACTCCTTCCAGAAAGATGTAATAGGGATGATATATAGTAACTTAGTGACATTTAATTGTGTTACAGAGGTCATTTGTAGCTAATGTTGAATAATTGCACCAGTCAAGTAGATGTCTTGGCATTGCCCTCTTATAAAGATACATGTCCAGCCTTGTGGTTTATCACTGTGGGTCAGATCTATGGGTGGGGGCAGCACACATAGAGTCTGACATTTCTAGTAATTATCTTTATGAAGATGGGAGGCCTCTCAATTAAAGTGGCGCTTGATTAAAACTAATGGTGCTCCCTTTCGGGCCAGTGGGCTGGCTGGCAGCAATGCCATCAAGTTGGAATGGGACACAATGCAAAAACAGTGGTATTCTTTATTGTACCAAAAAAATAAAATAAAATAAATAGGTGTTGCTCTCCAAATTGCACATATTTAATCTCAAAACAATATGTAAATGCACATTTCTAGCAGGTGTCACATGGTAGATATCTTGAAACCCTTTTCCTTTTTCTTTAAGCAATGAAAACTAAAGCAACTATGGTTTGACTATGGTTTATATTTATTAAGGTAAATATACTGTAAGGCCATTGTTATCTCTTCTATAAGTAAAGAATATCCTTTTTTCACATGGAGGTTGTGTCGTGCCTCCCTGCGTAATGACAGTCTTAATGGAAAACAAAACTGGCTCTCTGGGGAGTGTGATGGTCAGGCTGGCCATTACAGAGTCACTCAATAGCAGCTGATTGACTCGCTCCCCTGCTCCACTATAAGCCTGTTAAGCGGCTACTCGCCGTCAATGCAGTGCTCTGGGCACCGGCAGTATCCCTAGTCCTTGCTGCTATAGGCCACTGGATAAAGTGCTTACCTTGATTTAGTAAACTAAACAGCTGTGGGCCTCATTTGGGATTGAGAGGGATATATATTATATCAGAGTAAAGTTCTGAAAAAAAAAGTCAAGGAGATTCCAATAGAAGCACACATGTACTGTAAGCACGTCCTATGACCAGTATGTGATTTTTAAGACCGATACCGGCACCGATATTTGATGATTTAAAAAAAATCCATATAATGGCCAATATTTTTGTTCTTTCAGACACATTTGTTATGTGTAATTACTTATGAGTCGTTACTAGAATGCAGTTTAAAGAAAACCTTGTTTATGCTCTGGCAGCTGGTTGCTGCATGTGGCGTTGGGAACTATGGAGGCTTAGCTGAACTCATAGCCATGTCCCTGCCCATGGACCCATTTGAAGATTAGTGCTTTGTCACATGCTGCATTATCATGCTGGACGTACAGCATGCGACCATGAAATCGTGCATCTTATCAGCAACAGTACACTGCCACTTTCCCACTGACCCTTTATTTTTAATGAAGGACCAGCTATGTGCAAAGGAAATACTCCTTAGGCCATTATGCTGTAATTTGCCTCTTTTGCCAGAATGCAGGTGAACCCATGCACTGATGCAAAATTCGGTCATCGCGTACAGCCTTCAGCACCCCGTTCTAAAGCCCAATAAGATAGGTTGTTTTTCTCCACAAAAACTGATGATTTTTTTGTTTTGAGGTGGTGTGTGAAATTTTAATAACATAGTGTCTCAAAGAAAACAGCTATTTGTTGCCACGCTGTCATTGTCACCACTCACATCATGCTAGCATGTTAAAATAGTGCATGAATTTCTCTTTTTTTTTTCATATTGATGAATGTTTTGGTGATTTGATTACTTACTTCTAGGGTACAGCAGTTCCTGAGGTTTTCCACTGTACCTACAGCATCAAATCATGCTCTGCCTCATTTAAACAAAGAAACAAACAAACAAAAAAGCCTATTCAATTGTGATTTAGTGAAAAGTAATATCTTAATGTTCACCCACAAATATATAGGCACGCATACACATCGGGAGACACAGCGGCACACTTTCTGTCATTCCTTTCTCCATTTCCCTTGTTCCTGCAACCTCAGGGAATCTGATCACCTCCTGATGTGAGGCTTAGAAGCTATAATGCAATAGACAGTCAACATATATTTCCCCAGTGAGACGGCCGCAGCTAAAACTTCATATTCTTCAGCGACCACACGGCGGAGGAAGGAGATGGCTGCAGGACATCAAGAGGAAGAGTCAAGGAGATGGATGGATGGATACATAGATAAATGTATAGACATATATACAAGGCATTCTTCAATATTTCAGGTTGAAATCACTGGCAGATAGAAGTAAGACGGTTCAGTTCAAATCAAACAAGGCCAGAGACTGCTGAAGAGCGTTGTGAAACAGAGGCAAGCAAGACCATGAACCCCTTTTACATGCCTCTCTTACATGACTAGCATTTGGCAGTCCTAAAACACTGAACTGGCTAATGACACCCAATCATATCAGTGGGAGGAAACAGAGCTTGCCCCTGCATCGTCTGGCAAGGAGAAATATGAAAAAGAAATGCTGAAAGAGAGTGAGCCAGAAACATAAGGAGGGAGAGAGATGCAGAAACAAGAAAAAATAACAAGAAAACAACTAGAAAATAGGATTAAAAAAACAGACAAACAATAGCGGCTCGGTTTAGTCTCGCAAACAAGGACACAAAGAGTCAAAGATGAAGATACAGACCAGTCCCACACATGAGTAAAAAATCACAATTCGAAGTACTGTTTCTAGTTTCTATGGACAAAGCAATGCTTTGTAATGCCTACTTGTGGACCAAACCAGTGGAACAATATCTCTGATTATTTATTTAACTCATAAAAAAAAGATATTTAGTTACATTTTTTGTAACAAATGAAAGAAAATCTGAATAAAAGCTGTTTTTTTATGACACACGACTGTTAAAATGTCTAACTCCCAGCTTGGCAAATGTGAGGCTTTGCTTTTTTTTCCTGTTTTTTTTCCTCTAGAAAGTAGTGTAGAGCATTTAGTAATTGTGACATTTAGAAGCACACAGTTGATGCCAATCAAGTTAATCATAATGCATCCATAATCTTTATGACGGCAGCCTTTGAATCACAGAGAACACTTAATACCCTGATGCCACTTTTTTCACATGTGTTTATTAGTGTGAGTTCCACACATATGGAAGTTGTGTCCCCACCCACAGACACAGCAAGACATGTATATGTGTGAACGAATGTATGAATGAATCACAGATAAAAGCAATGCAAGTGTACATGCAAAATCATAACGATACGATTAGGTAAACACCAATAGAGCTATCTTCACACACAAAAACAAACTGAATCCAGATAGGGAATATCACCCACAATAATAAATATTCAGACTGGGGGGAGATAAAGAAACAAAATGAAAGAAGTCAGATTACCCAGTGAGAGAAACCATATGTGTGCCATGCACGTCCATGAACACGTGCGTGCGTAAATGTTTGACAAAGCCCGGTAGTGAGGAGGAAGAGGAGGAGAAATGCCATCTGAGCCAGAAGCGTGGGAGCCAAGGCGTCACATAATACTTGAGGAAATGCATCAGCAACAAAGAGGAACCAGGTGTAATACACTCATGAATAAATATGCTGAGGGCTAGAATTGATCATTAGTGTTATCTGGAGGAGGTAAAAAAAAATCAACAACATCAACCAAAAAAAGGATGAATAGAGGCCCTGCAATTTGGTGAGTGGTATCCAAGCATGTGATGATCTTTAAGAGATGCTTTCTATTGTCAGTGGTGGCAATTTTTGGTTTTTGCCTCTGCAATCTGATTACTTCCTTTTCTTGTTCCATTTAAGTACTTTTAGCCAAACACAAAACTGTCCTTGCTTTAAAATATGAATTATAATTGTACTTTGTGTGTTGCTTTGTGTATCTCTTTGCCTTAAGTTTGTCAAGTCATAAATTATGATGATGTAAGCAAAACATAAGCCCCTTCTTCACAGCGCACCAATTACACTTTGTTTCATGCTGCACCAAAACTAAGCTGGACATAAATGCTCCCGGGCTTTCATGTCATACACTGTGATGTAAGGCCAGTGAACAAAAGGTTGTCTATACCCTGCCTCGTCTAAAGCGCGGAGCAGCGCGGTTCTTAATTGGCGGTCTGATCACAGAGGGATCTGGGCTCTGGGACCCGCAGCTCCCAGCAACACCGTCATCCTGGAGACGTAAGGGTGCTGCTCCTGTCTGTCTTGATTAATGACCTCTCCCACTGACCTCTGCCGTGATTCCTGGCAGGCTCCTTGCTGAAGCCGGCTAAAGCAAAAAGTGTATACAGTTACAAAAGCAAGCCTACGTATTTTTTAGAACAGGCATACATACAGTCACGTAGTTGGGTTTAATGAGTAGAAGTAGGGCAGCACCTCTGTTTGAAGGGAAAGCAAGTTTGTTGGCCATTGCTGAAGGTACACGAACACACACACACACACACACACACACACACACACACACACACGCACACACACACGCACACCCACACACACACACACACACACAAACACGCAAACACGTGTGCACTCTAACTTACATTCATCATCCTGCAATGGCTGCTCAAATGAAATATAGATGACCTGAAATGCACCTGTTGTTAAGCATCTGCGGGAAACTGAAACAAACACTGCACTGCATATTCCCCATGCAGCCCTATTTTGTCGTTGGGTCAGCACCATTTCTGTTGGCTGTTATTTATTCTAAGGTTCCAGTAATAAATCTGATTCCTTTACGCTGATGTGCTTGTACTGTGGGTACCAGTGAGCATGATGCAATATGCAAATTGAGAAATCAGAGCTCTCTCTTTGGGGCAATCAAACGAGCTACTATGGAATATTGAAGCGGTAAATGAACTGCAAGAGATGCAATGAAATTCAGTTTACTTTCAGTTGTCTTGTATCCTATATTCTCCAGGGAATCTTAAAGTTTTCTTTAATCTCATCCTTATAATATACCAATCACTGTGTATTGCATCCTATACTATTTTTTCCCAGTGTAGGCACTGTGTATAAAACTGTATGGCCATCTGTATTCCCATGCTGTCTGTGTATGTGACTCCCACAAAGTAACCTGTATCTACCCACTCATGAATAAGCATCATAATTGTTGTGGATCACTTTTTTTTAAGTAGCGCTATAGATTCACTGGTTTGTTTGGTTGTTTATTTGATCTCATTGAATCAAATTTTCAGACAAACACCAGTTTTATTCTCGTAGGGACAAACAATACGATAACTTTAGAGAAATCATCTGCAGATATGCAGATGCAGTTGGCAGATATATCGGATTTTTAAGTCACCAAATATCAATATTGGTATTGTTCTTAAAAATCCTATACCAATTGGGCAGTATTTGCAACAAATTATATCACCTAAAAATAGAACTTTTATGTTTCATACTTGAGGGCTGGAGTACAAATTTATCAGAACAGGCATATTTCAGTATGCTGTTCTCTTATAACTTTTATAACTGTAAACTTGTCTAAGAAAAGCTTCAGCAGCTCCACTGTCTGTCAGTACATCATCACACACACACACACACAATCGACTGGCAGAAAAGTAGTCCTGGTTTTCTTAATCACCTTCTGACATGGATATAAGAAAAAATATATATATAAAATATATATATATAAAAGGTAAGAGCACACAACTGTTTATACTTTATGTAAGATAATTCACAGAATGTGAAAGCCACTGTATTTGCCCTGATACATTAACACACACCTAATAAATACAAGCTCCACCACGGTAACAGCAAAGAGCCTTCATCTGTAACGGTGTGCACCACCTCCTCCAACCCCCACTTCTATCCCCTCACCGCTAATTATCTAGAAGATGGATTACATCATGAGATATAATAGAGAGAAGCACCATTACACAGAACAACACCAGAAAAAAAACACTCAGCTGATCTGCCAATTTAGTCCATGTTATTATTAACCAAAGAGGTAGAAGTCATTCGCTGTCATCACTGAAAAAAATGAACAACATCATTCAAGCCTTGAGATTGTTAGAACGGGTAGTGTTCCATGAAATAAAGGCACATATTTAAAATAAAATAGATGAGTTTGGAATGACATACATGGAACTGACTAATATATATCTTAGGACAGTATGTATTGAGGGTTTTTTTAGGATCTGGGGGGGTTAAGCTCTTTAAAACCTGTAACTGCTACAGGTCTCTCTGTAGAGCAAAATCAAACAGGCAGATGCACCCCAGCGAGGAGGCAAAATTTAGACAAGTGAAGTGCCAGGTACTATTGTTGGCTCTGCTCCTGCCACCGCTTCTTCAGTGCTGCTCTCCACACTAATCTGGATATTTGAAAATCACCAGAAAACTGCTGGAAAAATAGCAAGGGCTTGAAAGAAAAAAAAAAAAAGCAAAGGAACAATGGGATCCAAAAACTTTTATAAAAAAGTTTGCAACCTTTAAAAAGTCATTTTTTATTTTTAGG
>VUQK01001628.1:28811-47937 GCA_015106715.1 Bujurquina vittata
ACAGGGGGGGAAAAGGAAGGGGAAGTCAAAAAAAGAAGTGGCAAAACAATACCCCCACCCCCCCCCCCACCCCCCCCCCACACACACAATAGAACATCTCTGCTATAATTTAACAGAGACTGTGGTAAAGTTGATACTTTTGCAAGGTAATGCACTGGAATGCATCATATTCCAAAGTGTTTCTAATCTGTCCTCCAAACATATTAATGTGGTGCAAAACCTTTAGGTTTTTGAGCTCTTCAGGAGTTTTAAATGCAGAAAATGAGAAGTTATAGTTGTTTAGAAATACATTAAAATCACTTAAGATATTGCGATACTCATTACAAATATTGTTTGCATTGTATATGCTTGAAAAAAAGGATTGCTAAGGTGTAAAGAAGGAATGTTAAGAACTCCCCAACCTGCAGTCCCCCCCCCTCCCCCCAAAAAGAGACACATTTAAAGTCCTTTACTTCTTTATTTGCATGTTATCTGCTCTTACCTTTATCAGATTCTCTCTGTACCCAGGATGAGCTGCAGAGGAAGCCGCATCTGCCGACAGCTGATCAAGATAAACTCTCAAATGGGAGAATAATCATTAAGTCAGCTCATGCGTTTTGCATTCATTACTGTTTGTGGCTCCACAGTCATTAGGAGTGATCTGGTCACATATTGTAACCTGGCAAAGCAGTGAAGCTGCTAATGAAGGGCCTAACAATCTTGTTTACATCTTCCACTGAGAGATATATTCTGCTGCCATTTATCAGTGCTTGACATCATTTTCTTATATTTGATGAATGATACATGACTGCATTCAAACACGGAAGGAAGTGTGTACATGAGAATGGATCAAAGATCCAAACAGTGCTCTGTGTTACTCAGTCACAAGATGCTGGGGAAGGAGCATGCTGCATCTTTGAAGGGTTAGCTATAGCTGTTACAATTACAAATGATGACAACGCACAATTCAAACTGGAAAATGAGAGAAGTCACAATTCCCTTTCAACAGCAGCATTTTCATGAATATGGAAATAGAGACATGAGGAAGCGATCTTTGTGATTATACACTCTTGGCAGATGATAATAAATTCAGACAGGGTTGTTTACAATCAAAGCACAGAGTTTTCTGTCCCTGAGGACAATTTGAGCAAAGGAACATCTCAAGGTGAGCGGAGCTGTAGATGGAGGATCTGGAAGCTAAACATCCATACACATTTCTGGTATTTATCTCATGAAACATTAATCGGCTGTTTCAGCTAGTATACATCTACTATGTCATATCCCAATAAATGTAGCAGAAATTCCATTTTGAGTCAATGTTATCACACTCTGTGAAGGTCCAGGCCTCTTGAACCATTTCTGTGTATCTCTCAAGTCTGTTTGTCTGCATGATGAGAGCAGGGGTGATGCAGGAGTCAGACTGGAAAAGAATAAATCACTCATGGAAGCAGCTTTGCAGTATGGCAGCAGATGACAGCCGGAGGGTAGTTGGAGGAAGGCAGTGGGCATGAAGGGCCAATCACACTGTCTTCTTTATCATATTACCAGGCAGTTGTGGAGGGAATTGAGGGCAGGTCATGATTACCACCAGCAGTGTTTCTTTAGTAAGCAGAGACCACATAGGGACAGACAGGTGTCATCGGTGTTGTTTATATCTGACTGTCAATGTGTGTGCAAGTAAGAAAAAAATGATGGAATTCTTTCTTTTTGATTGTAATGTCATTCCAGGAGAGGAAAACATTTTATCTCTATTTATTACAATGAGACCTTCAGCATGTGAGCTGAGCATGTCGACAAAGGCGTGCGCATATTTCCCCAGCAGGTCCTCAAACATTTATGAGTTCTTCAGCTCATGTTGCTCCATGGAGGCCTGTTAGATTTCATTGCATAATTCTGTGCACTGTTCCAACCTCTATTGTACCAATGAACCTCTGTTTATTTGCCAGGATGTTTTCTGTCACTGCTCCCTCAGCTCACAAGCCGGAATAACAATGACTTTTTTTTTATCATCGAAAGCGCTGTTTGATCCCCACTCACACAGTAGATTGTTACAAAATAGGCTCACACAACTGCCTTGCCGTTGTAGTACTCCTCCTATTCAAGCTAAAAAAAAAAAGTATGATTTTCTAATATTACTCTGACAATATCTGTAATAACCATCTTTTATCACAATAACACAGTGTGGGTGCCTTAATTTCATAATGAAAACCAAATATATGAAACAATTCCGGGTTATTTACCACAAACCCTTATTCATCACTATCACTATATCTTCTCTCAGGAGCAACTTCAAAGATGTTCCAATTTATGCCGCTCCAAATGTATTTGCATGATGACAAGATAATAGAAGGCAAGCTCATTTCTAGATGGCTTGCTGTCAGAGCGGAGCTAAATCAAAGTATTAGGAGCTGTTCGTGGTGCTGAAATATCAGCCAATTTATCTTCACAGCTTTCTTTCTTCATCTATCTATCTATCTATCTATCTATCTATCTATCTATCTATCTATCTATCTATCTATCTATCTATCTATCTATCTATCTATCTATCTATCCGTCTATCCGTCTATCCGTCTATCTGTCTGTCTGTCTGTCTGTCTGTAACATATGCTACAGATACATATTATCTCCCTGTTATTGCTCAGTCAATCAGATTTATCAGTGACTGTGTGAAGAACTAATAGAGAAAAACTTTTTTTTCTCCCATGATCAGTGTGTGAGGAAATAAGAGAAAGTATGATCTGATGGCGCCCACTGGTGTTAAAACACTTCATCTGCACCTTGTGCCGCTGATTTACTCAGGCTGCTTGCCCAAAAACACTGTTCCATGGTCCTTCACAGTTTAACTTGCAGCCTCAGACTGTTAATACTGTGTGACATGACAATGAGCAAGGTGAAAATGAAAGGCGTTTTTCACAGAACCTTTTTTAGCGTTAGTTTGAATCCCACTTAATACCTGCTGTGCCTCTTGAAGAGTCAAATAAACTGGATAACATGCAGAAAACTGTAAGAGCTTTCTTGTTTTTAAGAAGAGAAAGAGGTGAGGAGAGAGTTTGAAAAGGTGTAGGGATAGGATCTCCCTGCAGGCATGAAGCTAGTTCATCTCTCTTGTTTTGTCCTGTGGGATGTCAGTGGATGGTGGGATTCATTTTCTCCATGAGCTCCGCAGGGTTGTTTTGTACCACACCTCCATCCACCTGAAGTGTTGCATCATAAATACATGCCCTCCCCTTTACAAAAGCATGTGCAAGAACACATACGCCGTTTCCACAGGCTATAAAAGCAGATGGTCCAAGCTAACAGACACACACACACACACACACACACACACACACATTGTCATGGGACATTAATTCTGATGAGTTTTTCTTGCGGGACAACCCATTTTATATAAAGATACCCAAATTTCAATCCCAAACAATGCAGCATGCTGTGGAAACAGACCCACACAACTGATGCTTAGCTGTTGGAGGGAGACACACAAACAGAAGCAGGAGTAAAGACCTTTTTGCAGCCTCAGCTGCTTCAAGCTACTTGTTCTACTCTGTGTTTGTCACTGACAACAGTTTTCATTTACTAGCAATAAAAGGTCAGCGCAGTCATATTTTACAGAAACACAGTGCAGGCAGGCCTGGGCAACACACAGATCGTCATTTACCCACAGTGGCTACCCTGCTTCTTCCCTATGACTCTTGCAAAACCATTAAATGGATCTGGAAAACCCCCTCAAATTTATTTTTAGTGGTGGCAGTCATTACTGAATATTTGCTCCTTATGATGGCTGCTATAGGTGCTCCATTAGAGCTACTGGACTAATAACTGGCTCATTGTTTAGCTGAATAGAATGTGATGTCTTGACTGTTTTGCTTTTTTTTTTAATCTGAAATTTAAAAAGAATACATTCTAAGGAAACGCAGGGGCATCAATGCCTCCCTTGCTGTTCCCTGCAGAGATCTTTCAAGTGCTCTGTGTTTGAGAAGATTAGATGAAGGGAGCTGCTGCAGTAAGGTACTTTTTCAAAATCTCTCAGTGACTGTTGTTTTCTTGTCTTTCCATCACAGAACAGCTTCTTTTCCCCTTAGCTTCTGTGTGCATATGTGCATTTGTGTCTGAGTCAGTTAGCTACCTTCAGTTTAGTTCAGTGGGTCATGAACTATACACTTGTCGACACAAAAGCAAACACATACGCATACAGTCTGTATGCAGAACTAATCACTGTGGATGGTTGCATATGACATACTAGTTACAGAAAACTAAATAGGAAACAGATGATACAACTCCATCTCTAATTAGGGCTCTTTTGCCTCCCTTCCATCCTTAACCTCTCTCTTACACACACACATGCAAAATTGCTGCTGAATGTAGGTCAGTACTGTAGAGAGCTGTGAAAGTGAATGATAAATCAAAAGTATCGATTTCCCTAAGGCTGAAAAGCGATACTGGCTGGACAGCATAACTGATATATCATGTATGAGGACTTTAGAGGACATTACAATGACTTGCTCAAACAATACTTGACCAATCTCAGACTTTCCCAAGCCTTAAATGAAGATATAATAATTTATCTTACTAGGAATTCTTTGTAACCTCCCACCCCCACCCACCCACACACACACACACACACACACACACATTTGGTAGATAGAATGATTTCATCTCATGTCATGGCCTTTTCCTTCTCACACAATGCCAGCTTATTTAAATGCAGGCAGAATCATCCTTTTGTTTTCCTGTCCACCTCACTGAACCATGTCTCTGAGAGTACATAAATAAATAGCTCATGGTACTCTCTCTAAATCACAAAATCAGCTGTGACGTCCATTTCTAGTCATACTGATAGCTTCTGCAGCGATGCACCGGTGATTTATTTCTCCCCTCTTTTGCTTAATTGACCATGTGTCAAGTCGAATCAGTGGCAGAAGCCAAGGCTGCCACAGAGGACGGTAACTCGACCGCGGGCGCTCAGATTAGGAACTTTAGTCCAAGGGCAGACAAACATGAGGGGGGAGCAGCTGTAACCAGTACAGTGCTTAACTATCTTTCTTAGGAAATGTCTCCGTGATGGTTGAGGTCATACAGTATGATAGTCGTTTTGTGCCATTTGACTGTTTATATTAATGGAAATTATGATTGTATATATATTTATTTTATGGGTTTTGTTTAAATACTTATTAACTTATATAGTTAGTGTTGTCCCTTTTGAAAACAAAATGCTGTATCTGAAAGATAATTGTCTAATTTAATTTGTAAATTTCTTGATTTCATTTCATTTTTGTGCTTTTCCTTTGCGGACATTGTTCACAGTCTGCAGCCAGATTAAGGAAGTCCGCGCAACTAGAAGAGGAAGTTAGTTTACCTGCAATGTGTAGTCCAGTATGACATGGGATACTACATTTCCCAGCATTCCCTGACGTAAATGGCGCGCGACTGTTTCCGTGCAGCGGCACATGACGTTTTATTTTGGTTTTTGTTTGTGGAGGTGGCCGTCCAGTTCGTGTACAGTCAGAAGGCGGAACAGGATGGATTACAGCCGCTTCGCCTTTTTCAGTGTTTTTGTTTTGTGCACTTGCTCTTCTTCGCCGCCCAATTTCGTCCTCCTCTTCGCTGATGATTTGGGTTTCGGGGACTTGGGCTGCTATGGACATCCCAGTTCACTCACTCCCAACCTGGATCGCCTGGCAGCAGAAGGACTCCGCTTTACTGATTTTTATTGCACCAGCCCCGTCTGCAGCCCGTCCAGGTATCTATGTCTCTAATCAATACTGACTATGCGTAAATAAAAATTTAAAAAACACGTCTCAGCCCAACAAACAAATAATAATGACTAATATACACAGCAATTGGTTATTTTAAAATAAAATAATGGAAGCAACCATGAAATACCGTGCACTATCGCTCAGAATGGTCCATTAAAAACCACTTTTTAAAATCTGATAAATTATTAGTTAATGTAAATTACAATAAATGATTAATTGAATCATTATTACATAAAGGCTGGTGTACAAAAAAAATGCCAATAGTGAATACAATAAAAAAAACTCAACAGAGAAGTGGGCAGAAGGGAAAGAAAACAAAAAGACTGAGACTGGCCAATAACAGGAAATGTTTATGAGGGAAGATAACACAGACATGGGGCAAAGAACACTTGGACAGGAGATAAACAACATCTGAGTTTATAGTTTCAACTGGTAGCTTCATTAAATTACATCTTTTATGCATTTACAAAGAAAAAGCTAGTCTACCGAATAATGGGGAAAGGATGGGGCGATGTGGATGAAAGATGCCCGTAGATGTGTTAGATGGGGAGGAAAGAACAGAGGGACTGGATTGGGAAATTGCTGGGAAAAAGTGTCACATGCTGGCAAATTCAAGTTTGAAAAGTAGAACACATATGAAGGGGTGCGGGGGGGAGCAGGGTAGGAGAAATGTAATGGTGGGGTGGTGTAGCAAATTTGTACAGGATAAAGGATCTCAAAGTTATAATTTTATTTTGCAGCCTGTTTTCTTGGTTAGTTTGACAGAAGAGGGATAGGGTGAGATGGGGCAAATGAGTTTCTGTGGTGGCCCCTAAGGTGCGAATGAATGATTCTTTGATGTAAGTAAGGCCTACGCGACTGAATTAATATTTGAATGAAGAATAATGATTTCTAGGCTTCATGAAGTACATTAAATTTAAATGGGTGTTCTCAAACTTTTAAGTTGGTGTGCAACCAAATTGATGAAATCTTCTCTACATGTCCTGCAGCTTTCCATCTTTCTTCCATGTTGTTAGGGAATTTGATGCAGTGATGTCATTCAGGGCATCATCCTGAATGAAATAAGAGTGTTTGAAATGACTTCTCTATTTCTTTTCCACTGCTCTCTTTATTAACTGTCTTGTCAATTGCTTCAAAGGGCATCACTGTTGACAGGTCGCTATCAGACCCGCTCAGGCATCTACCCAGGTGTTTTGTACCCAGGATCTGTAGGTGGTCTTCCTCTGAATGAAACCACCATTGCTGAAGTCTTGAAGCCCCTGGGCTATGCCACGGCTGTCATCGGAAAGTGGCATTTAGGGTTTGGGCCCAATGGGATGTTTCTTCCAACCAAACAGGGTTTTGACCAGTACCTGGGGATCCCGTACTCCCATGACATGGTCAGTGTGTTTGTAATCTGTGCTAGTTAAAGTTGCTTCATTATTTCTTATTTTTAATTTTTTTACTATCTGGATTACTGTCTGTTCATGTTTCTATCTTCTTCCCCAGGGTCCGTGTTGGAATCTGACTTGCTTCCCTCCAGATATTAAGTGTTTTGGAAGATGTGATGTTGGCACGGTAACTGTCCCACTAATGCGCAACGAGGTTATCAAGCAACAACCAGTCAACTTCTTGGATCTGGAGCGGGCTTACAGTGACTTTGCAACAAACTTCATTACCACATCAGTACAGCAAAAACAACCGTTCTTCCTCTACTATCCATCACATGTGAGAAACAAGAACACTCTGTGATATAATACATGAATTAAAGTGTGCAAAATGAAGCTTGCAGCAAGTGCAGGATCAGAGCTTTCCCATGGTCAGTCAACTCTTTAAATGCCTAAAAATGTGTTTTCAAAATGGTCAATATTAAGTACTGTGCATATCTGTGAGTTTTTAAAGTGAGAAATCTTTTTTTAGTCCTCTGTAGAGAGATTTTGGTAACCCAGTGATCACTTTTTTCTTATTCCTCCAGCACACCCACTACCCCCAGTATGCAGGTCCAGGGGCAGCTGGACGCTCTTCAAGGGGTCCATTCGGAGATTCACTGTTGGAGTTTGACAACACTGTAGGCAACCTGCTGACAACTCTGGAGAAGACGGGAGTGATCAACAACACATTGGTCTTCTTTACATCTGACAACGGGTTGGTTTTCAGTTTATTATCATATATGTGACTAAACCTAAATAATTTATGTACAGGTATGACATTTCGATATTCCATTCAATAGCTTCAAGACAACAATGAAGAGAAATGCAATTTGAGTTTACAGGGTTTTTAAGTTTAATTCTTCATGCTGACATTCAACCACTCACCAGGATAATTACATTTTTCATCTGTTCATTGGTCAAGTTTCTAGACATCTTTGCCCTGATATTGCATTTATTTTGTTTTATTAAATGGTGTGTGTTTTCTGTCTCTGCATATAGGCCTGAACTGATGCGTAGGTCCCGTGGAGGCAACTCTGGTCTTCTGAAATGTGGCAAAGGTACCACATATGAGGGGGGCATGAGAGAACCAGCCATTGCATACTGGCGAGGGACCATCAGGCCAGGTCAGGACATTTTAGTAGTCTGCAAAAAGAGAAAAGTAGTTCATGCTTTCAAACACAACAACTGTTGACCGACCTTAAATCTTGCCAGAACTCAGTTTGGTTACATTTAGTTTTCAGAAAGTTGATCTAATATCAGTTTTGCCCGTCAAAGGCAATGTTTCTGTCACGTACTAAAATTTACTTAAAATTTTCTACTAAAACCTATTTTTAAGTTCTTCTTAAACCAGTTCTGAAACCAACTGAATCTGATTGTAAAATATACATTAATTTGTTAATTCTAAAATCTAATTAGCCAATTGTGTGGCAGAATCTCAAACATGGCATGGTTGGTGGTGTCAGACAGCCTGGTCTGAGTATTTATTGCTGGGGTTTTCATACACAACCATCTTTAGGGTGTACAGAGAATCATATGAAAACGAGAAAATATCAAGTGAGCAGTGGTTTTCTGAGTGAAAATGAACTGTTGATGTCAGAGGGACATGGCCAGATTGCTTCAAGCTAATAGGAAGGTAAAAGTCATTGATCCATTCACATATCAACAGGCTGCTGGTGGTGTAATGGTGGTGGAGATATTTTCTTTGCACATTTTGGCACCTTAGTACCAGCTGAGCATCGTTTTACTGTCACAGCCTACCTGTGATCAAAATCTCTGAGGAATGTTTCCAGCACCTTGTTAAATCTTTATCTGTAATCTGTAGTTCTGAAGGCAAAAGGGGAACTAGCTTAGTATTTGTTTGGTGACTGTACATACAAGTATGTCAGAGTTACACTGAAAAGGAAAAATGTTTTGGTTGTTCTTTAACTTATTTAATATTTGTGAAAGCTTTTTACAAACCAAGTGTGAAAACATTGTTTATTTCATAAATTAGCTGGTATCTTTTTTCAGCATCAAAGTGTACTATAATGAAATGAATAACTATTTACGTGTAGTTTTTTAGTCATTGCTGCTCCTTTGTCCTGAATGAATCTTTTCAAGGGGTTACTCATGAGATGGCCAGTACTCTAGACATCCTCCCCACATTGGCGCACCTGGCGGGAGCTAAACTACCGCAAGTGATGCTGGATGGGGTCGATATGACAGAAATTCTTGTTAACCAAGGAAAGGTAGGAATATTGTAAGTTGTGCAAAGACTGAAATCATGTCAAAACCAAGCTAATGTTGGCTTTTATCCCCTTGTTTTGCAGAGTAAAAGAGAGACAATGATGTTCTACCCTATAGATCCCAGTGAAAAATATGGCCTGTTTGCTCTAAGACTGGGGAAGTACAAGGCCCACTTCTATACACGAGGTACTAGGTCTTATATCCTGACTATAGCATGTTCACACTATCAAACTTGAGTTGGTCTTGACTCCTGCTTGTTCATGTTCACATCAGGTGCTACTCACAGTGGTACCACTCCCGACCAAGATTGCTCAGTGTTCGCAGTCCTCAAGGACCATGACCCCCCTCTTATATTTGATCTGGAGGCTGACCCATCTGAGATCTACCCTCTGCAAGTAGATACACCAGACATCCAAGCTGTGCTGCAGCAGATCAAGAAAGTTAAGGAGCAGTTTGAAACCTCCATGGTTTTTGGAGAGAGCCAGATATCAAAAGGAACAGACCCCAACCTTGAGCCTTGCTGCAGCCCTCAGTGTAGCCCCAAACCTAGCTGCTGTCATTGTTGATGGGACAAATTGTTGCAGCTTCTAATGAAGACAATGGAAGGAATGGCAGGACTGCACTGCTGCTTTATTGTGGACAGTCGAGTTTTAATTACTGTTCATACTGAAAAGGAATTTGTAGACAGTGTCCTTCCTCAGTGAGATAATTTTCTGTTGTTTGAGTACCGTTTATTATCTGATTTCCACCTTGAAATAACTAAACAATGAGGACAACAATGAAGGTTCAGACATCAAGCATATATTTTATTTTTAAGACCAAACCCATGACAAGGCGAATGATTTTTTTTTCTTTGTTTTCCCATGAACTTTACAAGTCCTTGTTTTTAAAGATACAAGATAAGATATGTTCTGTCACATACTGTTTTGCTCTAGGTATACAGTGAAGAATCTCGTTAAAGTAATAAAGTCAAAAGTTGGTTTTAAAGTACTTGTCAGCGGCTATATAGGACTAGATCATCAGAGGGTGTTCTTGTGTAGCTGTGTGAAAAGAAGTATTTTAACTAGGCTGTAACAAGATAGAAAAACTGAATCAGAGGCAAGTAAATACAGATCAGAGATGGGTCACACTGTTGGAGCTCAATGGCGATTACTATAATCGGCAAGACACAATAATAGTTTTCCAGTGGCAGCTGACTGAGTCACTATTCAGCTCTAACAGCAGATTGGTCAGTAGTTTGGTGGTGTGTCACACACTAGTGATGCCACATCTCACAAATGTGTCCTAAATGTGCTGCTGAAGCCTGTCTGTAGAGAGTCATGGAGTCTTCAGGAACCCAAATGCCAGCTGTGTGACAAAGACTGAGATAACACCATGTGTTGAAACATAAGACACTGAAATAAAATTATTGCAGATCACAGATTTATGTGTTTTTCTTTCAGGGGTTTTTATCTGCTCGTGATCTTTTTTAAATTTATTTGTAATTAATGTACATATTAATTTTAATAACATACTCAACATAAAGGACACAGCACTATCATAGATTTGCTATTGTATATACACGATCTAACTGACAGCGATACATATGTAGATAATACCCTCACTCCTGCCATGTCAACTTTCAGTGAACTTTTAACACTGAAATCCTGCAAATCACATGTGTTCTGGTGGACTGTGACTGAAAGCAGCACAACAAGATGCTAAACAGTGTCTGAGAGAACAATCGGGATGATTAAGCAAGGTGGGCTTCGGACACACCCTTCTCTATATAAGGTGCTAGACTGCAAGCCATGATTTGATACAACAACCTCCGAGTAGGTTATAGTGTAACGGATAAATTAAGTTATAATTAAATGTGGGAACATGTGGCTTTCTGTCTTATTCACCATACTTAAAAATTAGACCAATGCCCAACCATTAACGAAGGGATACCATGAATTAGCATGACACTCAGCTACCGGTCGATCTAGTCATTCCTTTTCCCTCGTTGAAACTACCAAGTCAAAAGTAAATGGAGACTAGGACAGCACTGAATGGCAGAGTTACAACAGTCAGAGATGTGAGAATATGGCTTTTCAGGGGGTTCTAGCTTTCACTTAAAAGTAGCATCTGCCATATAAAGCATACACAGATCCAAGATTTGTCAACTGTAACAGCTGGATGGTTTCCTATTGAAGCAGTGCACCTTTGAGAACAGGAGGGAATCAAAATTGTTCTGTCATTCAAATTTGCAGAGAGTTACTGCCCCTAATCTGAAATGAATATATCTGCAGAACTAATGACATTCAAAGTTCATCTGAAGTCAGTGCATCTAAACTCTTAAAACTCCCGTTACTCCAGCCAGAGTGATACATCAAAAGCAAGAACAAAATTCCCACCATCAGTCTCAACTGCATTTCTTAATTAGTCTGAATGAGGCGCCTGTACGTCTACTCTCTATACATGTATTTACAACACACTACGATTTGTACACAACACAGGGGTAAGCTGGACCAAGGACCGCTCGCTGTACTCTCGCTCTACTTTGTTCCACTATCAGTAGAAATTAAATAAGCTGTTTGTCAGTATTGAACAAAAACATATATACAGTTAAGTCAAATGCTGACGTCTTGATTCCACACCTTTTCCTTACTGATTGTTGAGCTGCTTGCCATTCACTTGGATATTTGTATTTCTTGGTTTGTCTGTGTGCAGTAATCCTACTAGCCATGCATTGAAAAGTGATACAGCAGTAGTAGGTAGACTGTTTTCATCTCGAAAGAGGACTCTTTAAATAAACAGGTGCTCAGCATCTTAAGTTTTATATCATAGAAAAAGATAAAAGAAACAGGCAATCAATCCATCGAGATCATGGAAATAAACAAAGAGAAAGGGATGAATGAAATCAGTCAAATGTCTAGCATACTGTTGGAATGAAGATCCCAGTTTTCAAGGGACACAAGAGTATTTTACAATGGAGTGAAAAAAAATCCCCACTGACAGCGCCCTCTGGTGGCAAACCTGATGAACATACACAAGCTGTGGCGAAAGAAAGTTGGCATGGCAACATTTCTCACTCCAGGTAGATGTCCTCAGTAGGGCAGGCATACTCCAGATGTTCTTGGTAGTACTCCTGGAAGGCTCGTCTGCAGAAAATACAGACATATTAGAGCTTAAGATTTACATGTGAGACAGATATTATTAGATTCCATTTTGCACAGGTGGTTCATGTTTCTTAAGAAATGTTTATGTGATGTAAACAAAAACAGAAGTTGTTTTTCAAAAACTCCGGTGGCGTTCATGGCAAGAGCGTGACGAGAAGCTGATAGATGAAGCATTTCTGCCCGTTCTATACTCAGCCGCCTGCTCTGAATCCAGCCACAGAGAGTGAGCTAATGTGCATCTTTAATTATTCAAGCACAATATGGCTGAATAATAGATGATTAATTCTGCCGCAATTTAACCGTACACAAGTATACACACATATGGCTAGTGCGCAAAATAAACCTGGAGATATGTAATGAAAATGCAGTTTAATCCAGATTTTGTGATTAGACTCCAGCAATAAACCATCAACAAGCAATTCAAAGATAATGCAGCTGTAAATAATAGCTGAATGGTCACTGTTTTGTTATTTAAATGTGTCTAATTAGGTATTGTGGCTTCTACTGTAATAATGTACTGAATGAGAAGTACAAAAATAAAAAGCTAAAGGGAATACTATCCCTTACAGAGGAGTGACACTGCCAAAATAATATTTCCTCATTTATTTCTTTATGTGTCTATTTGTTTAGTTAATTAAAATAAATACAAAAGCATTTTTTTTCTTTTTTGACTCCTTTTTTTCCTTTCTTTAATTTTCATGTTGGCGAATACGGCCCTAAGTTGCTGTGGAATTGGACATACCCGACGCATTCTGCTACAGGTCGCATGGACTCCTGGGACACAAACACATGGCAAGCAAATCTGTTCAGCATTGGGTGCTTAGTGATGAAGCCAAAGTAGCTGCAGAGAGAACAAAAGAATGTGATGCAATCAGTCAGATGTTACACTGTACGCTGGAAGGGCAGAAGATGGGTATATTTGATTACCAATTGTTCCTCGGATGGCATCCACAGAAAGAGATGTTCTTCATCTGGAAGAAGTGACTACATCTGTCATACTAAATATAGAAAAAGACACACAGACAGAAAAGAAGATGATGAAGCAGTGCATCATTATCCCAAAGCAAAGGGACAGCTGATTACTTGAAGAATCATTTCATTTATATTTATTTGTCTATACCTCATCAAGGGTATCATATTCATCCTCGAGGCTCATAATCAGTTTGACTCCTTGCAAGCTAATCTCCAGCTCACACAGAGAGGGAGGTCGCACATGTACTGTCCGTTTCCTTGATATTGCAATCTAACAGAGAGGGAAAATGTATTTGAATCTTGGACATACTAAACACTGCATAAAAGTGTCTTTTTTTGTGTGTGATTGTAAATGTGGTTTTCTTACCTTCTGCATGGCGGCACAGAGAATGCCGTTTCCTTGGTGATAAGGTACCTCGACGGACCCCAAAAACTGTACACTGAAAGTCTCGATCCATGCTGGATTCCTTTTCATTCCTGCAGTGTGCAACACGCATAGAAAATCTGATTGTTCTGAAGTTTCAAATGACAAAGCAAAACAAGTGGATGTATTCTTGCACTCACCCAGCAGTTCTTTGGATTGGCCTATAACCTCATGAGCATAGAAGGCAGGGAAGATCCCCCTTTCCCCTGTCCGCATGTTATAGCCTCTGTACCAGTAGTCATCCTCTTCTTCCTCCACATATAAGGGATCATCCACATCAAGCTCAAGCTCGTCTGCGTGTCTGGGAATGAACCTGCAGAGGGCAGCAGAGGAGTCAAGGAAAATAGAGAAAGCGTCTCTCAAAAGGATGTTTTCATTATATGATATCCACGCTTCTAGAGATTTGACTTATTTTGATCTTTTGTAAGTTTTGGGTAACTCCTGGTAGGAGTGATAGACAGCCATCAGTGATGAAATGGCTGGCAAAAAAAGAGCTTTAAATATGGGGGTACACTGAATGAGGCCTATGGTTAAAAAAAAGGCACCGTTTGCTTTTTCTCTTCTTGTCTCTGTCTTTGTGTGTGGCAAAGAGACGCAGGTGGTGTCTGATCAGTCTCCTTCCCTAACATAATTAGTGATGCACTACTGCTACATGACCCCTACAGCGTGTGGAACAACAATGGCACAAATGAATAATGTTTTGTTTACCAACACAAAGGCTTTTCACCCCAAACAAGCAAAAAAAAAAAGAAAAAAAGAAATGATAATTAGAAAATTGTAAACTTCAATTTTATTTCATTTCTCAGTGCTGTGCTTTTCATAAACTATGACAGAGTGCACAGGAGGTTGTGTTACCTGTAGACTGCCCTGTGTGTCTGGTCCCTCTCCTCTCCATTGATGGTACAGGAGAAAAGTCCAAAGGATTCTGTACCTACGTGAGAGACAGATATGACTTAGACCTTCCATTATAACAAAAGGCAGAAAAAACTGAAAGAACTGTCCTTTAAAAAAAAATTTTTTTCCTCTAACCTGTTGTTTGTTAAGGAACATTTATTATGCAAATCTGTAAGGTGAGACCAAAATGAAGGCTAATGGATTGTATCAAAAATGAAATGAGAATGGGGGACGTTATAATGAGCTTTTTTATTATGCAAATCACCCTTTATTAGAGATATAAATCTTGAAGCAAGAGCCCTGACTGATGGTGTTCTAGTAGAGCCCTCCAATCAGTCATGTGTGGGCACCATGCCATATTTAGATCACATCTTAATATATCATTTTGACAGTGATGAGTTGGACCCTAATGCAGTATTCATTCTAAGGGAAGGCTCAGAGTGGATAATTTTAGAAATAATGCTGCAGGAGTCAGTTTTTTAACTTTTAGGCCGAGCCAGGCCAACTATTTCCCCTAATTTCTGATCCTTAATGTAAGCTAACGGCCACCAGAGTGTCATCTCATATTTTGGGGAAATATTTTAAAGCAGCCTAAGTACTCTCTTCTACTGCTTGGCAAGAGATAAGAACAAATATTTCACAAAATATTGAAGTGAATAGAATTGCCTGTGACGTACTCGAGGAGCGGGAGGTGCTGTTAACGAACACATTGAGAAATTTCTTGGAGAACGGGAGGTCAGCTTCTGGAGAAGAGTCCTCAGAAGAGCTCAGAAGCTCTGGCCTCACTTCCTCATCATCACGACCATAGTCCACATCACCAGTCCCCAAAGGCTCCTCATCACAAAGAGTTGAAAGCTCACTGTCATCACTCAGAACAGAAGTGCACCTGAGAGGAAGAGAAAGTTAAATCCCAATTTAAGGCTTTATAATAATTTCTGTATTAATATAAGGTGCACAATAAGTGCTAATTTCATAGCCAAAGGAAAGGCACTGTCAAGCTATTTCTGTCAGATTTAAACACTGATACACAATCAATTTATTGGCTTTCAAATATATTACCAAAGCATACCTTTTAAGACTGACAAGCTCCAGTGTAGTATTCTCATCCACCACTAGTGTATACTTCATGGAGTCATAGGCCAGTCCATCATCTTCGCTTAACTGCCTCAGAGCCAGGTCTTTCTCACACAGTGGGAGGTCATCATCCGGTAAGGGATGATTTTGCACGCTGCAGTCAATGGGTGGTGAACTGTCCAGCTCTAAGTCACTACCCCTACAGGTCTGCTTCCTTAAGCCACCCAGGTATGGATAAGAGTCTCCATCATCTTCTTCTTCATCATTGTCTGTGGAATAAGTGAGGCTGAAGCAGCGGTTAGTCTGAGCACTGGGTATATCAAGTGTCAAGCTGTGTTTAACTTCTGTGATGCGCTCAAGGGAGGCTGAGGAACGACTCGTTGGCTTGGACTCCATTTCTCTTCCTTCATCCTTGTCACTGATCACGCTCTCACTGAGGCTAGGTGAGTCGAGATCTTTCCTCCCTTCCAGCATCATCAAGTCATTATTGGGTTCGGGATCATCCTCTTGTCTCATGGTATTCTTAGATGGTTTGTCTACAAAGTTCTTGTCACAGTCTTTAGTGGTATGCAAAGAGCTGTTTGCACAACGCTCTAAAATCAGTGGCGTTATGGTGTCACCAGTGGGATTGCTCATGTAGAGATGGGAATTTATCACTGCTCCTCCTTTTGAAGACTGCATATTAATACTTCTCACTTCTTCTCTTTCTGTTCCTCTTTCCTGTGATCCATTCATTCCTGCTTTCTTCTCTTGGTCCTCATCATTGAAGCCGTCTCCATCTCCAATGTCTGAGGATGGTGAGATGGTGTCAGATACAGACACCTTCCTCTTGAAACACTCCTCAGGACAGCTGATTGGGTAGGAGCCCTCTGAAATCATCCTGTTGACCAAATTGCTAAGCAGCCATGGAGAGTCTGAGTTCTCACTCAGGTCATCTTCACTTTCAGATTCAGAGTCTCCCTCACTTGTTCCATCATAGTCATCTGCACTTGGCATTAGCCTGGGCCCCACTGGCAGGTAGAAGGAGCGTTTGAAGCTCTCTAGGCTATGGTCTGGTTCTATCTGGAGCACCATCTGTCTGGACAGACTGTCCTCACTGCACTGAGCGGGGGGAAGAGTCTCATCTGGGTCAGCTTGGTGCTCGCAGGTCAGCTCATCATCTACATTCAGCAGCCCTGTCAGAGCTCGACCATCATCATAGGCCTCAGGGGGTAAGATTGGTGAATCAACAGGAGATGGTGTAGCAATTGTGGGTGAGGGTAATGGGGAAGGAGATGGTAGAGGAGAGCTTTCTTTGATTGGATCTGGTTGACCTAGAAGTAGAGATGTTTTCAGACCCACAATTCCACTGTCCTGCTCTAACTCTGTATCTGGGTCCAGTTCCTGGTCTGATGTAGGTGAGCTGGCCTCCTCAATGGAGTTGGTGAGGTGAGATGAGCGTCCACTGCTACTTTCATCACTGGTCAAGTCCAGCTCTGTCTCTGAGATAGATGAGATCATGTTGGAGACTACAGGACCACCACAAGCAAATGCTGCCTCCAGTTCCCCTTCAATGTCAGAGTCAGAGCCTGGAGAGCTGAGATCTTTGTCCTGGTCGGAAGTCACATAACCCCGCTGGTTCATATCTGCTATCCCTGGGTCAGAGGATGGAGAGGTGGAGTCATTTGCTGCTGCTTCCACATTAGAACCTGCTTGAGTATCTGAACTGTTGGACTTGTCAAGCATTTCTGAGTGGCTGGAGGAAATATAGCTAGAGAAGGACGCAGGCTCAGAAGGTTCAATGCAGGGGAATTCCACATATGATGATCGATTCTCCTTACAAACAATATTGTAGGTCTCCTTACACATGAATTCCACATCAAAGTCCTTCTCCAGTTCTTCATCAGACAAGGGTGTATCGGCACCATCATTAGCTCCCATGGGTGCAGTGGATGACAAACAGCGGCTGGTTCCATCTGGGTCTAAGTCATTCTCCGGCTCCATGCCTGACTCGCTGGTGATGGTGTAGGTATCAGTGGCACGCCGGTTTGAGTGTTTGTGGTTGTGGTCGCTGTTGAGGTCATGGTCCACTTCTGTGTCTGAACACTGGGAGTGCTCATCTACAGAGGGTACTCTCGTTGTCTGTATTAAAGGATCAACCTTTGGATCAGTGGCACCACCAGAACATGGGTGGGACTTATGTTGACCAAATGAGCCTGTGAAGATAACAGATGATAGAAAATAGGGAATAAGAGGTTGGTAGTGAAGCACGGCATAGATGATTATGAAGTCAAATATGGTGAGATAGCAAGATGAAATAAGCAGCGAGGTCAGAGGATTTGAGGATGCCAGAGCAACAATTAATGTGAGCAGATAAGAATAAACTGATAAAACAAGGATTATCAATGTAAAGGAGTTCAAAATGAGGTGAAAGTGGAAAGTAGCATGAACAAGTTCAGCAAACTCTTCCTTATCAAAAGCATAAAAATGTGATTTTTTTTTAATTAGTTATAAAGTTTGATTGGGCTTGTAAGAATCAGCAGGATGGTTTTGCTGACCTTGTGCATCGCTGAAGTCAAATTCACATTACAATACAGCACTAAATAGCACTGATCAATTAGATGATCTAAGCTTGCTGAGCTGGCCTTCTTGTTACCGTATTCGGGCCTCTCTCGTCTGTTCCCCTCCATGTCGCAGAGGAGGGGCCTATGAGGAGACTGGGGGTTCCCGCCCTCCCCTGCCTGATTTGGTGGAGTACCTTTGCTCTGGGACCCTGGGACCTGGGAAACTGGAGAGGCTGGGCACTGGCCTGTCACATGGCTGCCATCCTCCAGGCATGAGTGGGTTGGAGACAGACGACCTGGAGGTGCAATAGATGTTTATTTTCTCTGTCTAATGCAATCTATAATAGTATCTTATGCTAATGCTGAGGCTCATGTGAAAGAATTACTACACAAAAAGGATATTCAGAGAATAACCTTTAATTGCTGTAAGACCAGCAGGAAAGAGTCTTGGTAAATTCAAAGGGTTAACAGATTATTATTTTATGTTAATTTGAAATCGTAAAGCTTATTCACATGGATATATTTATTTTATCAAAACCGGTGCCTTGTGTGAGGCATCTCCTGAAATGGAAAGCCAAATGAATACAAATATGAATTAAAGCCGCAAGCGGCGATGATAGGCCCTCGCCGGCCGCCGCCCCCCGTTCCCCCCCGCCCCCCCTCCGGTGCCGATTTGAACCCAGCTTTCCCAGCCGTGCCAGTTTTTGCC
>VUQK01001634.1:2526-16482 GCA_015106715.1 Bujurquina vittata
TCGAGATGAGCAGGCAGAACCGGAGATTTACCCTCTTTAAACAATATACTCTTTGTACATTAATTTTTTTACCACCCCCCCCCCCCGTCCTGTTTCTAGTTTCTCTGATTTGTCATCATTGACACCTACAAGCAGTGAGGAGGTCCTGTGAAAGGTGATTTACAAGGCTGCTAAAAACCTCAAAGGCTGCAGCAGGATGCAGGCCAGAAGAAGAAAACGAGGCGATGCGCCGCAGTGACGAGGTGAGAGTCAGTCTCGCGAGGCGGCATAACGAGCCACGGCTGAGGCGGGCAAAACTGCAATTTCCGCCCATTAAAAACAGAAATCACGGGTTCACCCCAACTGTCGTTAAGAGGCAGCTGTGTCTTCAAGGGTCAGCGCTGACACGGAGCTGGACTCTGATAGCGTGTCTCCAGCTAATTGTGAGAGCACTCATTACATCCGATAAAGAAGAACATAAATCACAAGGCGAAGCTTGACCTGCGGCTGGCCCCGGACGTTTGGAGGGGGGGGGCTCTCAGGGGCTGACTCAGAGCAGCTAAGATCTCATTACATCTTCGTCTTGACAAAGAGCCAGCAGCATCTTTGATACTTCTGGGGAGGCCGCTTTCATACACGCCGGCTCTGTTCGCTGCGACTGGATGAAAACAACCTGAGACCGACACCAATCCTGGCGGTGAGGCTCTGACGCTGAGCAACAACCAGGGGTGAAAATACCAACAGGCTCTGTCATGAATTACATCAAACCTGCCTGCTTGATGGGGATCTTTTTGTGTGTGGAGACAAAGACAAACCAAATGTCTGAGTGACAGTGGATGGAAGATTTTGGCGCCATATTAAAAGCTATTTTATGTGCCGATAATGGAAGCCCACAAAAGAAAAAAGAAAAGCTACTTTCGGCTGCTCCCCTATTCACAAGGGGCTCGCCACAGCGGGTGGCTCCGCATATTTGATTTGACAGACTTTTACGCCGGATGCCCTTCATGATGCAACCCCCTAGGGGTTTATGTCTCCTCCTGGGACTGAAGCAGGGATCTTTTGCTTGTTAGTTGGATGCGTGAACCACTACACCACAGAGTCACTGAAGCCCACAAAAGAAAACTCAGTGTATAAATGTGGCATAACATTTAAATAGCATTTAATAGTGGAAGATGATCAGATCTCACACTTGAGTCAAAGCTGCGCTGCTACAGTATAGAAATACTCCTTTAAATTCATGCATTTGCATGCTGACTTTAGTAAAAGCGCTAAAAGTAGCATCAAATTCTATTACTGTGGGTGTCAGACAAGCTGAGCTCATGCATTTGAGATGCAAGTTGCTCTGACAAAACAGCTATTTTTAGTATCAAAGACACGCTCAAGGTGTGCTCTGGCACTGGTGCATATTGAAAACTGCAAATAGTCCTGCTTGATGGACATTAAGACTGCCGAGCTGCATCTGGCTTTGAAGATTTGGCCTTCTTTGTTTAGTTTTGCTTTCATGTGCTGCTTAGTTCAGTCTGGGCACTGAGCAGGCTGAGGAAAAGAGTGTTCAGAGCTAAAATGGCCCCTTTCATAAGATTAATCTTGCAAGTTGAAAAATTATGCTTAGGGTACCCAATGCATTCAAATGTGACACCAAGGGGTCATGACCAGGTGCCCATGTGTGATGAACTAGCAGTGAGCCCAGTGCCACTATCACTGCAAACAGTGTGTCAAGGCAGCAGTGGGATTCGGCAGGTGGGGGGACCCTTAATGTCTGGTGTATTGGTGCAATGTGGGGAAAGAATCACTTAGTAATACGACAGTTTGTATTGTGTGCTCCAGTAGAGGTTTTTGTTGAATACAGGCTGTGTGTGGAAGCAACACCACGCTACAGCTCATAAAAATTAACTCGAGTTCCTTTCGGATTTGATTACTTATTAATTGAAGGTGCCGGAATGCCATTCGAGATCATTCTTGTCCACTGTCACCCTTGAACCGGAGTACATATTTGCTGTCCTTGCAATGACGAAGGGCTCATCAAGAAGCTGTGACATAACTCTTGATGTTAGTGTTGGAGATCTTTAAGTTGTTGGTTTTGTTATGGATGGATGGGTTTGCTGTGATATGTTTAGTCTGCCCATTCTGCATCTTTGCCCCTCAAATACACTGCCTGCAGTGATAGAACAGGTGATGCATCGCCATCAAGTGAAGTGAGACTATCACAAAAACGAGCGCTCTTATGGTGCACCGGTGCAGCCAGTGTCTGCACAGCAGTGACCCGAGCATGGAGATGTGGTGTTAAAGGCACATGAAAAAGTCATTCAGGACAGCCTGTTTTCTATCTAGCAAGCTACATGAAGGGAGGAGCTTAATACGGCGTCTCCAGCTGTGGGAAAACAGCAGCTCCCCAGCATCTGAATACTAGTGATATTTTGCCTTCAGCTCTGGGCAGCTGTCATGTTGTTCATGTTTATCTACAGTCTGAAGTCTCTAACAGTTCCCACTTCATGCATTTCTTCTCCTATTTTCCACACATCCACCAGGTGCCATCAGGTTTTCCCACTGGCCCCAACCTGTTTCCCCATGTAGTGACAGCTCACAGCGGGTTTCCACCTTCCTGAGTACACGCCCACTCACCTGTTCACTGTTCCCCTCGTCTTCTTATCTTTCATGCTTTGGGCTCCCGTGCTCGTCACCCTGCCTGTTGTCTCTTCCTGTCTACTTTCCTAATCATTATCATCAAACCTCTGCTAAACGTGCCCGATTATCTGCACTTGGGTGCACTGTTGCTCCTCGTACAACCAGCAGGGACAGTGGTTGCATATGTATGAGGCCCAGATTTGTGCTACCCGAACAAAATTGTTACACTTATTATTCAGAAAGGCAAATTTCACATAATATCTGACACTTTATTATATTATTAAATTTTGAACTTATCTTATTAGTGCCGCAACTCCTAAAATGGGAGCGAATTGCACTGTGGAGTCGTTGAATCAATCATAATACACCATATCTGGCATTGTTAATTGTGTTTGATATTAATCCAAGACTAAAAGCTGACTAAACATTGAAAATATAAGCAATGTAATAAAAAAACAGAAATAATATTTGTTCCCATATAGTTGCACACAGGTAACAATTAGTTGAAATAAAACAGAATTTTATGATTTTTTTTGATAAAAAGTAACAGATTGAAGACCTTTAAGGACAAATATATGATGTAAATGGCAATTTAAACTTACCTTAAATCATATTTACATGAATGGATGAGAAATGAAATTGTCACACATGGCAGTCCAAAAACTGCAGTTCCTAAAGTGGCCACTTGAGGCTGGTTCCAAAACCAAGTTGATCCCAGTAGACTTCCATGTTATGTCCAACATAGCGTCATGATTTCTGCCTAATACAGTACAATTTGAACCAAACTCCCGGCCCGCGGGCCACTTCCGGCCCCGCCCCCTACTTCCAGTCCGCGAATTATGTAAAAATAACATACGATTTGGCCCTTTAAGCTACTTTTTTGACATTTCTCTTAACCCTCTTTATTGGAGGGGAAGGCGAAAAGTCAAAAAAGTAACTTAAAGGGCCAAATTGAACTTTATTTTTGACATAAGTAAGTAGGGGCTGGAAGTGGCCCGTGGGCCGGGAGTTTGGGCACCCTTCTGCAGGAGGTGGATTTTTTTACTCATTTATTTTTTCACTCTCACAAAAGCTCATTTATTCTTCTGCATTGATTGTATAGAGCCTACAGTATCTGTCACTTAGCATTCATTAGCGGGTGTGTCTGTGGATGCAGCTAAGTTATCAGCTAGTGTTAGCTAATATTCAAATATTCACCCTTAAATTGGGTAACTTTGTTTCCAACAGCAGTACGGTGGCCAAAACACCAACAAAAACCAGTGGGTGACTTCACAGCGTCTACGTCCATCTTTCATTTTGTATCCAGTCTGAACACATCCGACTGCTTCCTGGATAGAGCCAAATTGCTAAATTAACCACCGCGATTGACCGCCTCTGTCACTGAAAATGTGGTTTTTGGCAGCTCCGCGTCCGCCGCCGCAGATCGAATGTTTCACAACGTTTCACCTTTCAGCGACTTCACAGATCATTGAATCGTCTCCTGTGCGCACGGACGTAAAGAGAATTGGGCTAAAAAGTAAAAATTTAAGACTTCGCTGCCTCATAAACTGCACACCATAACCTTCAACACAGCCGTGTTTTCCAAGTTGTGACCTTGAAGTGCAGCCGCAGCGGTGCGATATTAGTGCGACTCTCACGGCGCAGCACAGCAGACGGAGGAAATCCAACTGGCTCTGCATCTTTTCTTCCCTCTCATCCACCGTTTCCTGCAGCTAAAACAACACGAGCAATCTCGCTGATCTTTGACAGTGGAAATACTTTGTTTGTGTCAGATATAAATCTCTGGAAAACAAAACCAAAAACAGGCATAAATGCCACAAAAGAAAAAAAGAAATCTCAGTACTTAAAATGATTTCTGGGGAAAGTTTTGTTTTGACTGATTGTAATTTTATTAAAATTAAACTGAATGTGGGATCAGTTTGTCGGTCTCTTAGTTACATCCTTCTATTCCTTCTTGTTTTTGGCAAATATTACCTTCTTTTCCACGTTTCCATTTCTCCTTCCCTTCCTCGCCCTCTCCTCCGTCGAGGCCGAGGCAGATTTGTCCTCTCCCTCTGATGCCTGCGCCTGCGGAATTGTTGGGTTTTCTCTAATATCGTTACCCACGAATGTAAAGTTTTTGTTGCAAATTGTTATGTGTGTTAATAATGCAACGACATTTCCTTCACTGTGCGATGTGGAAGCAGATCTAAAGGACGAGGGACGCTGCAGGATTACACGCTACAAGCAGAGCAGCACTTCGGGGACACTTTGAAGCTTTAACTTTAGCGTTTTGTTTGTAAAGTTGTGCGAGAAGGTCAGGGAACAAAAAAATGTGATCGCATTTGATTTCAGTGTGATATCATTAAATTCTCCAGATTAAAACAAAACAAAAACTCAAAAGCTTACAGGCAGAAGATAAGGAGCGAGCGCTGCTCTGTGGTCACCGTCCCCTTTGGCGGTTGTCTCATTATTGTCTGTGCACGCTCGCTGTAATTTGACTCACTTTGTGTTGTACTGTGTTGATCAAGTGTTCCCTTCATTTTCTTCAGTTATTGCAGTGAATGAGCTATTTTTACATCTAGGCGCTGATACTCACAATCTTTTTTCCAGGATAAACTGGCGGGGAGGGCTCCTGGTTGGGAAACTTTCTGGAGGACGGTGCTGACCCTTGTCCCGAGCTGCCAAACTGCTCACGGCGCATTTCCTGCCTCCTTTCCTTGACACCTCGCCTGTTCCAGAGGAGCAGGCCTGAACGTTACTGCAGGCCTTCGACAGTTCGCCTGTTATTTCCAACACATGGCTAATTTTCTCCCCGGCACATCGGAAGCCAAGACCAATATTAATTTTCACTCTCCTGTGAGTTTCACTCTCCTTGCTGCTGGGATGGACTGCCGACTCCAAAGAGTCGTTGTTCTGGGAAATTAAATATGCTTTCATTTGGCATAAATATGTCTGTAAACACTGACTATAAACACTTCCAGAGCATTGCAGCACTGTTAGTCGAGGCGTGCGAACATCTGCACACCCCACGCCCCGTGTGAATCAGCGTTGAGCTCCCAGACTCGCTCAAATTTATTCCTGCTGTCATTCAACAATTTGAGCCATATTTTGAAATTCTCACCCCTGCTGTGAAATACAAAAGCAATAATAAAGTCATCAGAACATAGGGAAAAGTTTGCCTTCCTGAAACATCAGTTACCTGGTTATAACTAGTCTATGATCCATTTTTACCTCAAGTGGCAACAGAGAAACCCTCCTAACCCTCGTCCTAAGCCACTCAGCTGATCGCTCTTTGTTCGTATAGTATGGATATTTTCCTCCATGTTAATCTAGTGGGCATGATGTCACTGAATGCTGATTTCTGGGGGCTGGGGCAGGCGGAGCGCCCGTCACTCATTGCTGGAGCCGCACAGCAGCTGAGGGACTGACGGAGTCGAGTCAGATCTGGATGCGGGTCAGAGCTCAGACCCCAGTCCCATGATTACTGACCCTCCTTAGTGCCTGCAGAAGGATCGGTGTTGCATGGGGTGAATTACTGCCGGTTGCTTCGTTTCTACACGAGAGATCAGCACACTGAGTGTGGAGTGGCAGACAGCCAGTGGTACAACAGGATCTGTCCCTGCAAATTGGAGATCGTGCTGGCATTGACTGCACGTAAGATATTTAGTCCATTCATAGCAGCCGTGATTGTTCTCACACATTAAAATATTCCCAGTTTATCTTGTGAAGTTGCCTTTTTATTTGACTATTTTTCGATCTATGAGACTTCTTTGGCTTGCCACCCATTTCCTTGTTCCTGTCCACCTGGTTCTGTCACACCACCTCTCGTCATGTCTTCCTTCACTACATGCATGAATCTTCTCCTCTTTTCCTCCTGCCTGGCTGCTCCAAATCAGCATTTGGGTATTGTGGGTGCTTTTCCTCAAAGCTAGAGTCCAGGATCGTTGCTGGGGCTAAAGGTCCCTCTAAGTGCATTCGACTCGTACACAACTAACGTGAATCAAAGACAGGCGTAGGCTTTGGGCCTTGAAATCGTGCTGCTTCCCTGGATGCACAGGAAAGTTTCCCTAAATCTCACATTAAATACTTTCCCTGATGAGTCACTACTGTCAAGTGTTGCTACATCCAGCATGATGCTCTTTTTCTAAAAAAAATCATGCTTCCATTAGAGTCAACAAGCTTGCTGTTGACTGACCAGTCACTACACTGGGACGGCAACAGCCAAACAATCCTCAGCCTCATGCTTCAAAACGGGATTTCACTAAGCAACTGGTGATGTCACCGCGACTCCGTCCATCTTTCACGTACAGACTGTGTTTGTGATTTCCCGGCAGCGCGAAAGCGCCTGGAAAATTCTGCTGCTTTCACAACTGCGTCAAAATTCCCTCTGAATGTTTCCTCTGCAAACGTGCACAACACGGCCTGGACTCTCAACATCGCTCAGACGGCTGCGCCACGCTTTGCAGAATGTCTGATGTACAATAACAGAACAGAAAATGCAGCTTGTGGCTCATTACAAACTACAGTGGACGCGGATTGTTCACATCTCTGATGAGCCTGGTACCAAAATGTAGTAAAAGGAGACTTTTTTCATGTTCTGTACCTTGTTTCAAGCAGCCAGTTACCCCACATGATTATCTGACCTTTGGAAGTTTATCCAAAATTAACTTTTCCAAGCTTTCTCCAGTGAATTGCTGGAATAAAAAGATACAACACATTGTGCTGAGATTTTGGCTTTAAACTGTGAGCCTCGGAGTGGTTTGGTTGCAGTTCTCAAAGAGTTTAAATGTGGTTAAAGCTTGAACTTTTGAGATTAAATGATGTTCTGAGAAATGCATTCAAGAACACAGATTGAAAAGATATTTCATGACTAGCATATCGAGCTAAAATTGATCAGAAACAGTGAGACATGGCTGATTGTTTTGTCAAGGAGGACATGAGCAAAGCTCGGTGATGCAAATGTTACTAAAATGCTCCTCTTTAAACAGTACAGTTCCGATAAAGTGTTCCACAATTACAGAAATAATACGACTGATGGAAATGCCCAAACCGGGTTCACAAGAAGTTTAAGTGCAGCTTTGTTTCTCGTTGGTGATAATCGGCAGTCTGAACGCTTCAGCCCTGGGAGGGGTGCCTGTTAATGGCGCTGCATTACAAATGGGACCGCAGTTACTCATCCATCAAACCGTCTGTCAGCCACCGTGCAGCCATCAGGGTCCCAGTCCCCGGGCTGGAGAGCGACTCTGTGCTGTGGCATGGGAAACAGAGCCAGGTGTCACCTCACTCTAAAGCTATGCTAATTATCCAGGCAATAAAAACATTCGGGGCAATTAACAAAGAAAAGGCGCATAAAAGGAAGGAATGTCAAACAGAAGTGGAGGAGGGAGCTCAAACTGCGGCGCACAAAAGCGAGGAATGCCGGAGCCCAAAGAGTGCGCGCTCCGTGCGCGCTCCTGTCTGCGGGCCATTGTGTGTTTGCTTGCCCCCCCTCTTCATGTGTTTAAGGTTTTTGTGTAGGGTCATAATTTCTGGGAACACTCAGACCTTCCACAGAGTTACTGTTGTCTGATTAACTTTTTCTTTAATAAACTCTCCTGTCAGGCAGTTTATTCACTTTACTCCCTTTAGCTGGAGTCCTTATTAATCTACAGGACGCGCTGGAGCCGAGGGATAGCCAATGGCCACAAGATATCACATGTAAATTGTATACACATGGCATCTATTAACAATTCTTCTGCCTCTTTATAGTGATGACTCAGGGACATTACATTAATAGGCTGTGAGGTTTTGTAAAGACGTTTTTTTCCCTATTTTTCCATCTCTCCATTTCCATTTGTTTTCATTGAGAAATTAAAAGCACATCTGAAAGCACAGGCAGAGTAATCCAGTCATCATATTTCTCTTTCAGTGCCCTCCATCTTCGAGGACACTGCAGCCAAATTGAAATGATGACCTCATGATGGCGCGAGATGAAAGTAAATGTATTTACTAAAGTCTTTCGGATTATCCGTCTGCTGGCGTGGCTAATTTACCTTTTTGGCATCTGTGCCCTGGCAAACCGGTTTATGGCAGGAGTGCCAGGGCCTGTGACTCCAAAGTCATCCTTTTGCAGCACACAGGGCTATTGTTGAGATGGCTCATATTGTTTTTATTCCAAATCAAGACCTGTTCCAACACCGAAGGGGCAAAATGGGTTAAACTTGCAGTTCCTCTAGTGGCCACTTGAGGCTGGCTCCAAATGCGACTCATAGACCCATCATAGAGCCACTGTCAATTAAGAAGCATTAAAAAGCACGTTTGGCCTCCATGGATCGTTTCCCTCCTCCTCACGATCACTCTGAGTTGGAGAAAGATTTTTATAACTCATCCACCTGGATAATTGCAGCATGGCCATGCTGACTGACAGGTGGCCCAAAACAGTTATCTGTAGCCTCGCAGTGTGTCGTAGGCCTCGTTCAAGAAATTATAGTGTGTGTGTGTGTGTGTGTGTGTGTGTGTGTGTGTGTGTGTGTGTGCGAGAGAGAGAGATTGGAGCATTTTAATGGACTACATGATGAATATCGTGGCTTGCTGTGTGTCACAGACCATCCAAGACATTTGTGCTTTAGTTTTGGAGAGTTCCATTACTTGGCACTAATTAGCCAATGTGTGAGTCTCTGTGGTGCACCTGCACAGTTTACCTGTTTAACTCCACCTTTACGTCCATATAAGGTGACTTCTGGTTTCAAAAAAAAATCAAAACAAATCCAGCCTGACACTGCAAGCCAAATTCACCTCGCAGTTCAGGGTGGACTTCAAGGGGTCATTAACGAAGGGCACAGATCAAAATGCTTCTGGACACAGTTTAGTGCATCTGCAGCTTGAGATGTTAAATGTGACGTAGCACTGAGCAACGGAAAAGGCTTCAGTGGACATGTGCTTAATGACCCCCGTATTAGAAAGTTAAATAGTTTTGATTGGCTTGGCAGGAGCAAACACAGATTAAAATCTTTGGGGGTTTTTTTTTAGAGGCAAAGGCACTCGACACATTCTCCCACACCAATTTAAAAAAATGAGCTCTTAGATTTGGTTCTCAGGCTAGAGCCCACAAAGCAAGAGTCACGACGCCAGCGTGGTTATAAAAACTTTCCACTTGAAGCATCTCTCATATTAGAACTTGGTCTTTAAACGAGTTCATGTAATCCATGAATCTTCAGTGTGCTACAGTATGCATGAGTTTGAATGCTCGCTGTTTCCAGTATCCTGGTCATACACTTCAGAAGCCCTCATGAGGCAGTAACCTCTCTTTAAGAAGGCGAGGATACTCGGAGAGAAACTTTGATACTGTGTCTTGTAAACATCCTGATTTTTGAACAGTTATGAAATCAAAGACAACTGAGGGAAAACCCTGAACAGTGGAGAGAACGTAGGCATCGAAACCCATCTGTGCCCCAGTGCACAACAGCTACCTTCTTTCTTTTTTGCACTGAGGCGCGCCTTCAGTTTTTCCGTTTAACAGAAGTTCTGACCAGACTGCCGTGTTCCTGCACAGCTCATCGCACTAAAACCCAGCAGTGAATGAACAGCGGTGGTCTGTACAGGAAGCCCCCCTGCAACAAAACCCTGAAAGAGCCCAGCTGCAACAATGTAACGCAGTAAAACGGATTGTAAAACATAAAAAAAAACAGGAAGAACTTCTGGATTCCAGAACATTTGTGCGTTGTACAAGAATTTACAAGAGCAGGGGGAGGGAGACGGGGAAACACCAGAATGTTCTGGCTGGATGTCTCCATCAGAGCCGGTCTGACCGCTAGCTCGCCGGACTGCTGTGCGTGGTGCCGACACGGACGGCGATTCTGCTGCCAGCCCAGAAAAGGAGAGAAAACTGAATCCTTTACCTAGTGGTCTGAACATATTCATACGGTCACAGCCTGCGCCGGGAGCCTGCTGTGGCCGCAGAGCTTCCACTCCCACTTTCTGCTTTAAAAACATGAACTTACTACAGAAACGTGAACACATCTGTGACATATTCATATACATCCTACACATTTAAAGTATGGCGGACGTTTTGGCAACAGTACTGTGACGCACATTTTTGGTGAGGAAAAATTGTGCATCACGGCACGTCACAAATAAGGGCCGTGTCACGTTTGGCTGTTAATTGAGTTTGAACTGCGCGTGAGGATGCACGTGCTGCGCACATACTGCAGCAGACTGAACACACAGGCGCAGCCCCACAGCATATGAAGCTAACAAGCTAGTTGCGTCTTTACAAAGTGTACAGAGTGTCACAATTATTATTGCAGCCTTTCACCGTGTCTTCCGATGTGTCTGTTTGTTAGGTTACGCCTTACTGTCTAGCTTGACCTCCGCTGTCTTGTTGCTTTGATTGTTTTCAGCTGTCTTGCTAATCAAGAGCTCTCCATTAGTCTTTAGTGTGTTTTGTGTGTGCATACCGGAAATACTACTGTCTTGCCTTTGTTTACCCTCCCGGTTGTGTTACTTTGTGCATGGACTTTTCATCCACCAATAAAAGTGCGTTTGTTCACTCGGCCTGCCTCCTGGGTCTGCACAAAGGCCTGTTCATCAGTGTGTCATCATTTTAATGTTTGACCCTCAGCAAAGATCTGGAGTCATATGCAGGGAACAGAGGCTACAGCTGCTAAATTAAAGAAGGAAGTTTTCTCAAGTAAAACATGAGTGACGGATCTGTGAAGACAGGTTTTATTTTCCAGTTTGATAATGAAACTTCCACAGCAGCGACTGACTTGCAGGATGCGACCTGCAAAATGACGACTAGTAGGGTTTGTGATGACCGCTTTGTGTGCTTCGTGTGGACTGAATTGCAAGTGGAAATGCAGTACGGGACACGCATCTGATGAAACTCAACATGGTATTAAACTACACCCTTTTCTTCTGCACGGCACAACAAAAATAGCCAGCAAAAAAGATCTGCCAATACTCATCTTGAAGCCCGACCAGCAACATTATACAGCTGACTGATCTTTCACTGCAGTTGATAAAGCTGAAAAAAATTGCAGGTGGCAAAATGAAAAGCAGGTTTCTGCCAGCGTCACGCCCAGGTAAGGTAAGCAGTGTGCCTTACAGGGCAGCAGGCTGATTACAGGTGGACTGGAATGCTCCAGAATGGACAAAAATACTGTCACGTGGGTTTTCATGTGTTGCAGTCAGGTGGTTCTTTTGGCTGATGCCACAGAGAAAGCTAAGTCAACACATGATCCCGCTTGCATCCACCCTTTTTTTTTTGCACCTCGTCCCTGTGACGCGTTCATGGCTCAGATGTCCATAAAGTTGTGGTCGCGGTGCAGTTGTGGGATCGCATCACAGAAGAGGAGTGAGCATGAACTGAGTAACTTTTTGTGGCGAGTCGGGTAATTTCAAGCAGCTCCACAGATACGATACACAAACTGTTGTTGTGCTGCTTGAAGCACAATCTGTCTGCTAGCTAAAGGTACAGCGTTTTCCAGGGAGGAGAAAATGTGGTTGGAATAAGAGATGGAATCAGAGCAAGTCACATTCTTGCTTCTAGAAGGAGTCATTAATTTAATTTAAACTGATAACGTTCTTTGGTAATACTTGCCAAATCTGCCTTTTTAATGGCCACAGAAAGCAGCCATTATGGTTCATGTAATGAGGGCATTTACCAAGTCCACAAAGAGCAGGAAACAAGCTGAGAAGCAGCAGCAACACAGGTCGGCTGATCACCCGTCTACGAAGAAAGCTCACAATAAGCAGCAAGTCATAAATTATTATCTGACTTATTTCTGAGTGAGTTATTGCCTCACACTGCCCCAGTACAGACTTCTGGCAGGCGCCGGAACTTATGGTTGCCAAATCCCACTTTAACCCCTGATTACAGGTGTGTGTGTGTGTGTGTGTGTGTGTGTGTGTGTGTGTGTGTGTGTGTGTGTTCCAAAGGGAAAGCTTAGAAAAAGAGCACCTCCAGTTCTCTAATAAAACTGACAACCTGTCTATATTACCTTATCACAGATGACATCATTTTGAATTTAACATCCAGAACAGTGTTTATTTTACCTGTTTTCCTTTGAAACGAGGCGGCTGGCAGTAACAACGTCGTCCTTTTGACAGAAAAAAAAAAAGAGCCCAGATGAGAGGAAAGTATCAGATCCTCTCAGCCCTGTCACCATCTAATTTACCAAGGCTCTGCTGGAGCAGAAAGTGGTCCACAAAAAAACAAAAAAACAAATGCTGCAATTAGCAGTCAATTATGAGACAGGGGTCAATAGTACTTGTGTCTCCTGAGTAAACACATACGGTCCCATTCGTGGTTGAGCTGGTAAAGTTCTCTTAACAGCTATGCTCAAGCCAGCTGTCGTGATCCTGCTCTTCATGCGGTCTTGCTTTTCATGGCATCTTCAGTCGAACTAATCGAGGGGATTTTCTTGGCTTAATCCACGAGGCTGTGCAAAAATGCAGGATTTTTATTTTTTTTTTTTTAGGAACCCACAGACTGCCCCCACCACACCCCACCCTGAGGGGATAGCCGTCAGTCCAAGCTGAACCCAAAAGTTGGCCTCAAAAGGAGGCTTGAAAACTTGTGAGAGTTCTGACTCCGTGTGTGTTCACCTCCCTCCGGAGCTAATGAATGAACGACTTGAGGGGCCACACCTGCGATCAGGGCAGCTGATCGCAGGTGTGGCCTTTATAAGGAGCAGCACGTTTCCTGTTCTGTAAGCAGTGAATGTGCTGCTGGTTTATAGTGCGACCGTGCACACACAAACAGCACGTGTGCAGAGGAAAGCGTTTCATTTTTTTGCTTTTATTTAAACTTTGCTTCTCTGGAAAGTGCTGTTTGAATTTGTTTCATGGTGTATTGTGGGCGGCCGGATGTTGAGCGCTAGTGGGAGGAAACCTGCCGTTCAACCATAAAAAAACTGTCAATTGGAGGAAAGTCCCCCCCCCCTTCATCCACGGTGACTTTTTCCAACATTTCCTCCTGTCCGTGAGGGCCAGTTGAATTGTTTAACGTCTTGTTCCTATAGGGACAATAAATGAAGTAAAAAGCCAAACAAACCCCAGCGCTAATGAGGCCAGAGTCAGACAGAAGCAGCTGAAATGGAGCTGTGGCTGCTGTGATGTAATTGCTCGTTTAAAAGCAACAACAGGACGGGACAGTTGAGCTCCTAAATGCAATCAGCTGATTAGAGTTTGTGCTCTTTTATCAAATTGGCATTAAGTGCAAGTCCTTAATTATCAACACATTGATTCTCACAGATCAGACAGCAGCGGTGGAACTAATTATGCTGTCAGACCTTCTTTTTTTTTTTTTTTTTTTAAAGGCACCAACTCTGCGGTTACTCCACATCTAGATTTGATGTTAACGTGTTTAATTTGTGCACAAATTAAACA
>VUQK01001635.1:6404-25876 GCA_015106715.1 Bujurquina vittata
AACAAGGGGACCCTGTTCAGTGACAGACTCCTCCTTCCCAAGGGTAGGACTAACAAAAAAAAAAACCCCTTTATCCCCCCACCCACCAGCCTGTACACCCCCTGGGGGGGGGGGGGGGGGGGGTATTTATTTATTTATTCCTTTTTTTTAAATTTGTGACTTCTGCTGTGTTTGTGTGTCTATAATGTAAGATGCTACTGAAACCATAGTTTCCCTGAGGGAATCTTCCTAAAGGAATTAATAAAGTTTAATCTAATCTATGACATTTGAAAATCAATGAATTCTGTTTTTATTTACATTTTACGCAGTGTCCCAACTATCAAATAGAGGATTATCTGTGATATGCTCACTGGATAATGATTTTTCCCTGAAAAGTCATTAGCCAATGAGCAGCGGTGAGACTAAAGGCTTGAAAACAGGATTTCGGGATAATGTCATAGTAGCTATATCAGTCTTTTAGAGTCTGAAGTTTACAGAAAGCCATATTAAGGTGGTCCTCAAGCACTTTGTCGCATAATTACACAGCATCTACTCACTGCCACGAGTGTATGTCTCTACTTTCGAAATACATGTGAATACAGACAGCGGGCAGCACAAATCCCGGTCAGTTTCTCTTTTACTGACAGCTAAAATCCTTTAAACTTGCTAAAAATATATGCAGAGGTTTCACAGAAGTGCTCTGACATCCAATGTGTATTTGTTTTACACTCATCAAGACTATTACGGAGAGAAAAAAAAAAAAGATTTCCAAACAACACAAATCTCATGCTGCCATTTCACATCAGCTCTGTAATAATGTACAATATTGTTAGTATTGTAGTTAACTTTGTATAGTCACAACAGCATGAACAAAATAAAGAGTTTAGTCCATAAACACCATGTGAATTAAATGCAAGCGCAATCAGAATGTTTGAATTTAAAGTTGCATTCACATACAGCAATTTTGCTCGTGTGAGGTTTGGAGAGCAAATGCATTTAAAGCATCCAACCGGACTAATGATTTTAGACACTGGGGAAATCGTTGAACTATACCCATAATTGAGCCTGTGATAGTCTTGGCATCCCTAATAAAAGCATCCTAATGGGCTGAGGCAAATTATCTGGCTCACAAAAAGCAAGCCTTGTAAAGGCCTAAGTCTGAACTGAATAACTACTTTTGCATAAATTAAGACATGAGGGAATAACAGTTACATCTGCAATAAGAATGCACACATGAAGCAGAATATCAGCTTTTCTCTGGAATGCATTTGAAGGAAGTGCATGTCAAATGCCAAAATATCCAGAGAACAGTGAATCCACTGAAGCATTTGCTCTTGATTCTCCCATTTCTGTCTCAACAGATTCTTACATTTCCATGCTTGATCTGCTGTGTCGCTTCATTTCGCAGATTGCTTTCTCTTTGCAAAAGGAGGACAGCCCCAGCTGACTAATCAAAATGCTGGCAGGGCCCAAAGAGAGGCCAGGAATCTCAGAAAACAAACACCGGCAGTAAATCAAAAGTGATTTTAAAGGATGATCACAGATGGTGAGACTGAAAAGTGCTCCTACAAATTCTGTGAGTCCCCAGTGATTCACACATCTCCCAAGCTGCTGTCTACACGTCTCCAAAATAGCCTGTATCCCATTATACATGCAAATAAAAAACATGGCTTGAGACCAATTCTGGATGTTTATGCACTGACAGGTGAGAGATGGCCACGTAACCACCAAGGTAACTATAACTAGAAGACAAACATATTCATAGAGGAGAAGTAAAATCCATGTAAAACTATAACCATAATATTGCATATTTTCAGTAGCTTGAGATCACAAACATCCAATTATGGGTGTGGCATGAGTTCACAACCATTAATCTCACAGGAAGACAAATGCAGACACACACAAAACAGACTCACCCCACTGCAAAGGAGCAAGCTGTAGGTGCTCCAGGACCAGCTGGTTGAGGACTCCCTCCACACTGGCTTCTCCACAGCGACGCAGAGATGGGTGGACGTGGTTAAAGACATAAGCATGGAAAAGCTTTGGAGCATTTCAAGAATTTATCAACATGGGAAACTCTGCTCTACATTAACACATGTAACTGCATACCTGCTACTAAATAAATAAATAAATCATACTGTAAATATAACTAATCAGAGAGTTATTCTGAGGCAGGAAGGAAGAAAGGAAAATCAAGCAGGGAAAAAGTCAAAGATATAATGGAATTAAATTAAAGCAGTGAAGCTTCCATTTTTGCGCACATTCAGGTGTGCTTGTATGTCTTCAGATGTAGAATCTCTCAGGATGTTGTACAAAGTGTTAGATATCAGATAACAAATAACAAATGCTTGGCTAATAAGGTTGACTAACTTTTGCCAGTAGATGTGACTCAATACTAAAGGGTCTTTAGATAAGACAAACTGAAGTGTGTTAAGTATTAAGCCTGGAATTGGCAAAACTGGCAATAAAATTACTTGAATTCTCAGATAGTTTAAGAAATGGCTTCAAGCCTTGGGATGTGAAGTGTCGACTGAAAACAATAACAACGTGGTTATGCTGAATGTACAGTGTATGTAGACTGTTGATGGAGCAGAAGAGAAATGTATCTTTTTAGTAGCTATCTTTGTCATAGGGCTGTGTGAGTCACAGGCAAAGCCACACAGTGAGCCTTTTCTTTGGGAGTATTGTCTCTTCAGAGTTTATGCAGTAGACATTTATAGACTAGACTGTGTAAAGTTATAATGCAACTTCCAACTGTTACTAGAAAAATAATTGCGCATGCTAGAGTCATGTCATTACCATAATGTCTGGCTACATGTAATCTGTAACATTAAGCCAGATATAATTCATACTTACAAGGTATTCACATCATTCAGCCACGTACAAAATATAATGCAACCATGTTGTTTACATTTGAGCAATATTGCTGAGCAGTGCACATGGCTTTAATTTTGCTCAATTTAAAAAAAAAAAAGAATGATCTAGTTTTACATCTGATTAGTGGCTCTCCATAGCACATATATACCACTTACATACTGCTCTCACATACAAAGCGGTTTGTTGCTGCAACACTTTTGTCTATATTGGATTATGGAGAATGTTTGTATGTGAATGCTTCTGCTCAATGTCTTGAGATGGTTGATGCTGTTTACCATGCTTCCTTGAGGTTCACTACTAACTGCAAAGTGTCAACACACCACTATCACTTATGCGCTCGGGACGGATGGCCCACCAAATCAGTCACTGGTGCACTTAAAGGCAATTAAATAAAATACAGTGGAAAAAAATTATTAATTTTAAAAAGGTGTGTCCTATCACTATAGGCTAGTAGTCTGATTAGAGATGATGGCTGAAAGATGATTAACAAGTGAATGACGTCAGCTTTTGGAAGATACCAACCTGTGCTGAACCATAAATCTGCAGGTATGACTGATGTCTTGCTTTTAGTAGGGATTTGGGTTTCTGAAATAGATTTGCAGCATTGATAAATCAGTTTGTCATTTGCATGAAAGTAAAAAATGATGAATGCGTTTATGTTTAAAGTGACCCGAAGGATGCATGTAAGTCAAAAAAATATGAATTAAACACTGATGCCCTAGATATGGGAACAAGGAAGAGTAGTGGGGTGAACTATTTTTGGAAAAGCTGATTGTGCACTTACAGTAAGAAACAGTCTTTTAAGTCTTTGTAATGCCAAATACTAATCTTGCCTTGTGTCACTGTGTGCCACTCTCTCTGCCACTTTAACTCTTTTTAGCAGTTAATGTCTATTAACAATAATAAGGTATCTGGCATATGACATCCTGTTCAATTTAATTCAATATTATTTATATAGCACCAAATCACAACAACAGTTGCCTCAAGGTGCTTTATATTATTATATTAACTCAGTCAGTCAGTGATGAAAAAAAGCCCTTCAACTGCTTTCCCTAGCGCTCCAACACCAAGACCTGTACTTTAATTTTTCTCATATCCGTAACTCTTTTCTTTATTATAAATTAACATTGTTGTATTTTTCTCCAGTTCAGATGCCTTCAGTCTGCTTCTACTTATCTTTAAAGTCATGTAAACTGCAAAGCCAATCATGAGGAAATGTGCAATTTAGTGGACGTTTTAACACAAACCCACAACCCTCTGAGGCTTTCAACAATGACAAAACCCCTTTCAAAATGCACTTAATAGTAATTATAGGCCAATACTGTAGTCCTTTTGTGTACTTCTCTCTCTACATTAAAACTCTTACACACTACTGGGAACAAAAAGTTACTACAAATTCAGAAAAATTGTAGATATGACTACAGTTTAGTTTTAATTCATACTTTCAGAAGAAGCCAAAGCACCAGCTGAGAGGATCTGTTTAACATTTGCATTACAATACAAACCTATGTACAACAGTGGTTTACTAATTGAGCAGAACTGCTCAGATTTTCCTTAACAGATCATTAAAGGGCCAAATTTACTTTGTGACAGCTGCTTTTGCAGTATACACTAAATGTATAGATTCATGTGCTTGATATTACACAAACATACAAGAATAACTACCGAAGCAGTCAAAAAGCAACACTGAATACTAGTAATAGCACTAAAAACAAACCCATCATGTTATGTTTGTGCTATCCTCCATCTAGATGTCAAAGGTGAACAGGGGGCATGTTTCTATAATGATGGTATTGAACTAATCACAGGGAAGGCTATCAGTGTATGAATACTGCATCAAAACAAATACGGTTGTCAGAGGGCAATTACCCAGATAATATGTGATGACAAGGACGCCGCTGATCATTTACACGGCTGACATTTGGAATAATGGGTGAGACGAGCACCAAACCTGTATCTATTAACCTTTGAGGAAAAGTGCAGAATGCATGAAGAGGTTAAGAGAAAAAAAGAGTGGAGGCATCTATGGACAAAACATATGTACTGAAAGGTGCTTCTACCTTTCTGCTGGATTGTCTGAGTCATGATGAATCACGTGTCACATCAACCATCTTTCAAAGAAAAATGTCAAAGTGTCAGTACTGCAGCTCTGATCACTCAAAGCCTGTTGAATTTCTATTTCAAGGCTTTGCTGGAGTTGTTCGGTAACAAGATCAACAAGCAGATACAGCCTGTTTTCAGTTGTACAACATGGATGTTGCAGTAGTGTAATGATCAGTACCCTGAGCCACGCTTGACTTTCGTTGGAAATCCTCAGCGGACTCTCAGACAAGCTTTGAAATAGATATATTACATAATATGGGCTTGAGTAATGCACAAAGAGAAGTCTCTATAACAGCACTGTATTGTAAAGGGAATGTAAACGCACATTACACTCATCCAACTTGCACAAACGAATACTGAATACTGATTTCAAACGGACGCGAGGTGAAGTGCGGGTAATGTGAACAGAACGTGAATACTTCATATGACCGACTGCAATATAACCTGGTATAAATTTATCTGGAGACTGTGTGAAAGACAATTACATTTCAGAACGCTTATCAGGAATAGCTTCCGCATTCACCTTTGCTATGTTGTATTCAGTGTAATTTTGCAGGAACCAAACACCACACTCAACAATTCAGAGAAAATCTTCCCTTGTGGGAATGATTAATATGCAGGTCTGCTGTCCATAATTATTGTCAACAGTCATTTATGGTTTGGTACTTTCCATTCATTGCCCAGATTAATTTGGATAGTTCTTCACAATTTCACACTTCTATTACGTATTTGAAATAAAAAGGCACCTAGAGTGTTGCTTGGAAAATTGGTTCATCCTACTTTTTACTAATTTCATCTGGTCCAAAAGACAGCCGCTAGCCTGAAAAAAATACCTCATCACTAGCCGCATATTACCAATTTCTTGCCTCATTCCATTGGTTTCCAGTAATACCCAGAATTTGATGGCCATAATTTTTTGTGATGGAGGCCACAAATCTTTGAAATAACCTTCCTCATTCTATTAAATGTAAATGTAAAGTTGTGTCAAAAAGAAAGTTTTCACAGGATGCAATGCAGTCCAGATCTACAGAGAAAACCAAACACAGCATATCAACATAACATTATACTGTCAAGTGTGGCAGTGGAGGCGTGATGATTTTGGTTTGTTTTGCAGCTGCAGGACCTGGGCACCTTGCAGTCACTGAATCAGCTATGAAACCCCTCAGTATACCAAAGTATTCTAAAGTCATATGTGAGGCCATCTGTCTGACAGCTAAAGGTTGGCCCAAATTCATTCAATACAATGATCCAAAGCACACCACATGTAAAACAGGATGTCTGAAAAACAATCGAATCAAGGTGTTGCAAATTACAGACCTCAACCTGACTGAAATGCTATGGCAGGACCTTAAGAGAGCTATACATAAACAAATGCCCACAAGTATGGCAAAATTCACTCCTTCCATCCCTTTTTCACGTTTTTTTCCCTAAGCAGAGAAATCCAGAGGTCCATCTCGCTAGCCACCACCTACATCTTATTTGGGTGAACACAGAGGTGTTCCCAGGCCAGCGGACAGATAAACTCTCCAGCATGTCCTCCCAGGACAACAGGGTAGGACATGCCTAAACCACCTCAACCGGCTCATTTTAATTCTCCTCCACATCGAAAGGAGGCCAAAAATCCTCTTTATGATAAATTCATGATAAATTCCCTGTTATGATAAAGTCATAAAGAAAATGATTAGCTCAAATTATTGCTGCAAAAGGTGGTTCTAAAAGCTACTAACTCGTAAGGTGTACGTAGTTTTTTACAACTGTATGCATGCATCAGGTATAACCAAAAAGGTTTGAGAACAGGTGAATAAAATTTAAAAGCTTTCTTGGCAATTTTCCATTTAAAATCATCTTCTCGTGTACCTCTGGACCATTTTCAGCTATTCTGCTATTATTGAATCATTTCAAAGACATCCCATTATGCACCTGGGCTTGTTCCCAAAAAGGGGAAGAAAAAAAAAATCTTGAGCTTTCATATTCTCTGAGACAGCCCGATGCTGGAACACAGGATAGTTCAAGTGGTTTCCATTCAATTTTGTCCCTAAGCTGACTCGGGACAGAAATCCATATTAACATTCTCACTCATTTACGATGCAGAACCAAATGAATGCTGAACAAAATGATGAGTGGGCTGCTGCTCTAACTCACCTCATGCCCTGCATTTGTGACTGGAAACTGTGGGCTCTACAGCTGAGAACTGCTGTAAACTACTTGGTCTTAGTTGGCAATCCAGCTTTAATGCTTCACACAAATTTTATTAGGACATGGGTATTTTATTCCCTTTGTGAAGCACTTTGTTTTAAAAAGGCAAATATAAATTTATTAATGATATGATAATTACTTTACTGTAGTGAATAACAATAATAAGTGACTACAAACTACATATTCAGAGCTGGTTAAGGTGGCCAGTGAGAGGTGAAAACACTGTGAATCTCTCATAGTATGCATCCACACTATGAGAGATGATTTGTGAACTCCTCAAGGGGAAGACACACATGTAGTGTTTGAGTTTTATCTCTTCCATTTTGCATGGTGCCTGCAGTGCGCATGGCAAAGTCATTCTCTATGAGTAAATCATACCAAACACCAACAAACCAAGAGTAATACTGTAGGGAGCTCATAAATTACAAATTAAAGTGACTGTTATTTGCTCAAGGCCAAGTGAGTAGCTTCCAAGTGTGACATGCAGTGTAATCAGATTTTAGATTTCTCTATTTTTCATATTGTAAAAAGGAAAATCTACCCTCAAGCAGAATTTACATTGTGCTATTCCAACGATTTCAGCAGCTGAGTCACTATCAACAAAGAAATGCCTCAGTGTGCAGAAAATGATAGGATCAAGGTTTGACTTGATGACATAAAGTGACATCTGTGGTATAGCTACACCGATGCTGAATTAGTAACCGACTCAACAAAATTTCTACTGTATCCTAATGAGTCATATTTTTTTTAAACAACTATAATGAAGGTTACAAGACTAAAATGTCACATTTTTAATTTCTGGTTTAATTTTCCACTTGAGAGGCTGGGTTGTACCTCGTTTCAATTAGATCAACACTGCAAATCCCCTAAATCCTTTTATTTTTCTGGCCTGTTCTTATAGGCCAAAGATCTATTGATACCATCCTGAGTACTATATCATATGTCTGCAAGCAATTCACCTTTAAAAGAAATTCTGAACAATGGTAATGGTATGCTCTAAATTGGATAAAACTGATCAAATAGTATGTTTCAGGTGCTTTCTGATGCAGTAAAGGGAATGCTGCAGGAAATATGCTGCTCAAAAAATGAAAGGAACACTTTTTAATCAGAGTATAGCATCAAGTTAGATAAACTCCTGGGATTTTGATCTGGTCAGTTAAGTAGCAGAGAGGGTTGTTAATCAGTTTCAGCTTCTTAATGTTAATGAAAATAACAATGGATGCACTAGAGAGGCAATGAGACAAGCCCCAAAACAGGAATGGTTTTACAGGTGGAGACCACTGACATTTTTCCCCTCATGTTTTTGCTAGTTTTGAATTTTGCTAGGGTCAGTCACTACTGGTAGCATGAGGTGATACCTGGACCCTACAGAAGATGCACATGTACAGTAGGTAGAACTCCTCCAAGATGGCACAACAATACGTGTCACTACTAGACGCTTTAGTGTGTCTCAAAAGCCTGTAGTAGATTACAGGGGACAGATAGTTACTTAAGGAAAGCTGGTCAGGGCTGTAGAAGACACTTTACCCATCAGCAGAACCAGTACCTGTTCCTCTGTGCAAGGAGGAACAGGATGACCTCCAGCAGGCAACTGGTGTGAATGGCACTTTAACTGCCATTAGGTCAGTGGGGCCTGCGTTCGTCCTAGTGCACAATGCTTGGCCTTATGTGGCGCAAATATGCAGGATATTCCTGGAGGATGAAGGAATTGATAACATTTACTGGGCCCCATGCTAGTCTGACCTAAATCCAATAGAACACCTCTGGGACCTTATGTTTCAGTCCTGACGCTGCCAGGATGCACCTCATACTGTCCAGGAGCTCAGTGATGTCCACACATTACCCAGTTCATATCAATATAGACATCCAGCATGATTTTTTGTTTCTCCTGAGAGCTCATGACTTCCTTTAATTTAATTTGAGCCGGGTATGTTTGTATGTCTTTTTTTCCTTCCTGCATACAAGCTGCTAAAGTCATTAATTGCTTGTCATGATCACTAACAATCTGCAGTTCTTTAATAGGTGTACTGGTACTGCCAACTAGTGAGTGATGAGCTGATACAAGGCACTAAAGATAAATCTAACAGCTGACTATATGCTGGCCTCTCAAGCTCTGCTTCCATTCGGTTGTGGCAGAAAGGAACTAAATGTGTTTAAACTGTAAGCAAGATATTTGGATTGAAAGATGACCCTCCTTCAACAGATGCAAGATTTTGGTGAAAATATGAAGGACGGTCTGTCTATAACCAAGAAAAAATAACATTAATGGCTCAATCACACTAGAGAAAAAAAAAATTGGATGGCAATCACAAACTGAAAGCAGACTGACTCCATCTTACCGTCTCTGTCTTGACCCATCAAAGTTACTTTGAAGACAGCAACCAATTGTGAGTGATCACAGGCCTGGTTCACGTCTTCGAAGAAAACATTTCAAAGGCAATGAAATCACAAGTTCAATACACGTGGTAGGAATAGTCATGCCACAGGTTCCAAACTACCATTTTCCGTCTGTCATTGTAGCACAACATACTGGACACTCCAGTCTGGATGTGGAAAGTCATGTGGACTAATGTTGGTCAGGTTATGGTCATGAATTTATTGAGCCTTATTTATTCATTGCACTACTACTACTTTATTTTGAAAACATTATTTCCTTCTGTCTTTGGATGTTTTGCTTGCTTTAAATTCCAACATTTGTGATTGTCTAACCAGCCCTGAGTCATTTCGCCCATTCCTCATTATCCGTTCCTACTTGTGCATTTAACTTGGCGTGCTCTCCTCGCCATTATTAAGTTATCAAAGTAGCTTTAGTTAGTTTCTTTAATCAGCTCTTTAATAACCTTTGGTTTTCTAGGTTTCTAAAATGTATAGTCACTAGTAAGTTCTGGGTTCAAGTTTTCTTTTATTGGTATTATCTCACTGAAAAATGACTGAATTTGGATCCTCTCAAAACAGAACTTAAAAACAGGACATGCAGTACCAAAGTAGCAAGAAATGATTAGCAATCAGTACTTAGTTGCCACACCGCTCAAATAGGTTATTCAAAACTCAATTTTTTCCATGTCAAGAATCCTTCAAGATTTTCTTTTATGTAACCAAGCTGCTGGGGTCTGGTTCGTCTCTGCTTTCTCAGGCTTTACTTTCATCTCTACAGTTCTTATTCTTCAAAGACCACTTCAAGATGTCAGGTTGGAGACTTCATTGTTAAAAGTTCTGTTTGAACAGAACCTCTGATTTAGGGTTAGTCTGCTCTATGTGCTAATTTAAAAACATCTTCAGCATGGAGAACAAATTATACAAAACACATATACTAAAACATTACTTACTCTTTTTTTCCTTTGAATGCAAGTACTCTGTACTGTGGTATCGGGAAACAATATGTTTACAGCTGATACTTTAAGCTCTTAACAACCATAAGGTCACTGGCAACCATTCTTGGTTGTCTTAAATCCACATGCTATGCACGCACATTTTTAAAAACCAGCTTACTAGATTACTTCAAGTTAAGCCTCGTGAAGGAAGCATGCTAACCTCTGAGGGACCACAAACTAGGAGCTTTGGCAAAGCATTTCATTATATTGGATTTATTATCACAGTTAGATTCCCAAAGACTAAGATATCACTTCACAGTGTCAGGGTAGCGAGTGCTTTGCCATACGCTTCTCCATCTGTTGATGCAGGTAAAAAAAAAAAATGTTGCATACTGGCCAGTAGGCCTCCAGATGAAGGGTCCAGATGTGCTCACTACACTAACGGATGTCAAAAAACAACAACAGTTGAAAGAATGCTGACAACATCTGTGTGACCGTGATCATGACCATAACTATAGGGGCATTTCACAGCATTTGTTTACAGTCTTTGTAGCACTACTCAGGTCAGGTTGATTCCTCTGAAGAGGCTTTACAGTACACAAAACCACTGAAAGGATATAATGCTCCAACAGATGCCTAGCTTGCTGTTGATCTGGCAGCCCTGGGCATGCTGTCTCTCCTCCTCCAGCTGTTTGGGGTTACTGAAGCGAACAGTCTCCTGGTCCGGCTGCGGCAGACTCTCAAAGTCAAACTTGTCCACCTGAATGGCCATCCTATAACAGCAAATGGGAGAAGCACTTAGCAACGCACGTTTTTTGCTTATATAATTTTTGACTTGCCAAAAGGAAATTCTCACAGTTTATGACTCTGAGAATGACACTTACATAACTGTCATTTGAAACTTTAAAACTAAGTTTAAAAAAGCATGAATGACATGGATTTTTATGGAGTTCAAACTGCTCACAGCTGATGTTTGAGCTATATTAAGTGTTGGGCTTGTTCAAGCATTAAAAGTTAAAGTTCTTGAACTAATGAGTACTTTTATTGTTGATGAACAGGGTCAAAAGCAGCAAGGTCACATTACTTCCCCTTTCTGCCATAGCTGCACTATTTAGCTGCCCCCTGTAAGAAAGTACGAGTTCACAACATTGCATTAGAATGACTCCATGTTCAGTGGTATCCAAAGAAAAGCAATGCAAATAGTTGTGACTAATTATACAGCAAGTTGAAAGATGTGCTTTTTTTTTAACTACTTGGTGTATCGCAGCAGAAAAAATTATGCATTTTACAGGAAAATTTTGAGAGTGCCCCCTCCCAGAAAATGACCCCTTGTGTTGTTTGTGTAAGCAGTTTCTATCTCATTATAACATTCACACAGCCGTCAGAGGTAACCTTTAATAGCTAGTCTGGCTGCTGTTTGAACAAATACATATAAAAATGGGCGTTGCTTGCATCAATTTTATGGCCCCTTCACACAGAAAGTAATATACACTGTGCTGACCAAAACTTAGGTTGTGCTGTTAGCTGTGCTCTACCTGTGCTACATCCAAACAGGTTTGGGTTTTTTTTGCATCCACTCCCTGTTTTTTGTTTGTTTGTTTGTTTCTACTGGCCACATGACTGCGCATCGCAGTGCGAAAACCAAACCCATCTGATACACACAAGCACTCTATGGGCAGTGCAAGCCATTGGAAAAGATGGGTTTCAGAACACAGCAGTGCAGCTGTCGTGTCGTAGTGTATGTGAGGAACTCATCAGAGCACAGCAAAGCAGAAAACCTAAAATATTTTAATGCTGTAAAAGAGAGGATTTAAATCAAATGGTCATCTTATTCCCAAAAAGTCTTCTCCACCCCATCCACCCTTCTGCTGGGACATTTTGAGCTCTTTCGACAGTGTGCTCATAAAAGTCCTCTGTCATCTCTGGAACACTTACATAAGATGTAGGGACATACAAACTAGATGCAAATTTCGTTTTGGAATGATAAATATTAAGTTACCTTAAAATACAAATCACACTGGGTGTGAAATTAGCCACAAAAGAGACAATAAAGGCTTTGGCAATTGTAGTAAGAGGAACAGTAAAATTCACTAACACGCAATTTTTAGAAATACATGGATCCCGAAACTTGGTGATAATTATCTGTAATTATCTGCAGCCTGCTAACACACTAGCAGGCTAAGCACAATCTTGCCCTAAATTTACTTGAAGTCTCCAGATTCAAACATCTTTCCATCTACTTTGCTGTGTGACCTTTAATCCGCTTGACATTTTCCTGAATACTCTACATTGACTTAATTTCACTGATAAGAAGTCACTGAAGTTACGGAAGAAATGGCAAGATTGGAATGTTCTTTAATTTAAAAAAATAAAATAAAATGCTTTCTCCTTTGTGGAACAGGAAAGTCAGGGAGATGAAGAAAGTAGACAGGAGTCAGGTTTGCTGTAGCAACCCCTAAATGGAGCAGTTGGAACAAGAAAAAGAGGAAAAGCAGGACTTGAAGTGAGCAGAGGAGGGTTCACTTAAAGTCAATGGCGTAACACAAAAAAATAAATAAATCAAGCTATGACAGCAGAACTATGGATCGATGATGTGTTCGTGGTCAAGACAGCATGTTATTGGTCAGTGATGAAACTTCTTAGAAATACTTTGTACTGTAAATAAATTAGACCATTTTAAATTGTAATTAGGATGTCAAAAGAGAAGACAAACATGATGACAAAAAAGCAAAAAGCTTAAACCACCTTTTGCTGCAACAAAAACAATGAAAATGTAATTTAAAAAAAGAAAAAAAAATGTCAAAAAAGACATGAAGCCTTTTGAAGTAGCACTTGTCTGCTCAGGAAAGGGTTCTGTATTTAACACCAAAAATACACGCTACTGTTAACTATATACTTTATGAACTTACAAGACCCACTTCTTCAGCATCCCTCAACAGATCTCAGTGGAAAACCTTGCATACACCTCAGCTTGATGGCAGTCAATGCAACCTGGCTTTGTGTGGTTTGGCAAGAGCTGAATTATTTATCTAGTCTGCGCAAACACCCTCCGGTGCAAGTTTCCTTGTCTATACTGTGGGTGTTTCTAAGTTATTTATTAACAAAAGTCAGACTCATCTTTGCCTGAAGTTACTTCAAATGTCACATGCAGGATTCAGATTGTACTTGGAACAAACTAGACTGAGACCATTCCTGCACGCAAAACAATGACCCACAAGGCCACTTCTAATTACCCCTACTTTATTCTGGCCCTCTATTCAAAGACGGAAAGATCATTTGGATCCATTCTTTCTTTGTCATGAAGTGCTTTGAAACCTAGCAGAGGCTTACACCAGCTGTGAGACTTGCATTTTCTCTAACTTGTGATTTTTCCTTTGAAAACACTGTGCATGCAAAAGATAGAACTTTTAAAGGAGACTTTTGATACTAATTTCTAGCTCAATATTTTTAAGTAGCATTGTATGATTTACAGTTCAAAAGAATCCTTATTTAAAAAGTGTATATTATACACTTATATTATTCACAATGAAAGTCAAATGATTTAGCTCACTTCCTTCCTTTAAGCCAGGCGTATTCAATTACTTTTTCTTCTGGGCCAGATTTAAAAAGATTTTGTGATGCCACTGGCCGAAAACCCCTACTTATATTATTTCTTGAGCCTTAAGTCTAAATATGGTACCACCTGAACTAAATCGTAAAAAAAAAAAAAGGAATTCACGATAAAGGTTTTATACTGCATTCTTTATTGATGAGCAAAATAATTCAAATGCATTGCAAATTTTAACATTTGGCACAAACCTTGACAAGAATATTTTTAAAAAGGCATTGATTCGCCACACATATGTGGATCAACAAACTGATTCGCAAAGCTGGAACCATCATAGGGCAGAATTTGGAGACGTTTCAGTCAGTGACGGTCAGATGTCACTGAACAAACTTCTCTGCATTATGGACAACCTATCTCAGCCACTCCACTCCACTCCACACTGCTGAGGCAGCAGAACTCCTTCTCCTTCAGACTGATTTAACCTCGCTGCCATAAAGAACGCAGGAAATCATACCATTCTCCATAAAACTGTATAACAACTCTTCTTTCTGTGACAGGTGAACACACCTGTCAGACATAAGATCTTACGGTACACGCAAAATTTTGTATTATGTCCTCTTGCTGCTGTCTTCTGGATTCTTTTTGTACATACTCTTATGTGTATATAAATATTATTTATCAATACAGTTTTCACTACTCTCTTGTACAATGTCAGCCAACTCTTTGCTACCTAGATTTTTATTTAATTTCATTTCGATATGGAAATGTATAGTTTTGTGCTCATCGTTGGCACTCTCACTTGATGTTACGTGTAGTTACTGTAGATTGTATTTTCCTGCTGCTGTTACACAATAATTTCCTTTGCGGGATCAATAAAGTATCTATCTATCTAATAAAAACATAATATGGAACAACTTTTTACAACAGTAAAGTCTTCTAAGATGTATTTGCAAAAGTGCACTTCTTGAACTAGAAAGGCCAACTGAGGCAGTGCTTTAAATATTTCAACAAAAGAAACTGCACCAAGTGAACATTTAAGAACTGTAAAATTAAAGCTTCTTCTGCATATTCAAAGTTATGCTGACTTAATGACATCAGTGTGAGAAGTGACATGTTTTGTTTTGAACAGCAGCAGTCTTTGGGATCAAATAAACACATATTTATCAGTCCAGGCAGGGTTAAAACGGCGATTTTCATTGTCAATTTTACGTTTCTGACCTGTCAGCGACATCCTTTCGCGGTTGTACTTGGAGAGAGTATTCTAGGCTGGTGTTGCTACAATAGCAGGAGTGGTGCATTCAAATACAAGAGGAAGGGTGGGTATTTTTAAAACTTTCACAGCAAATATGATTTAAATTCATTTTTGAAAAGAACAGTGTTACAATGTTACTTTCTGCCTGTCTTAGAGTGTTGCCAAATTGTACTACCACTTATTACAACTTGTACCACGGTAAAACGCAATAAATTTTAAAGGGTTTTTGAGTGCTGCTGGTAAAAGATTTGTCTGAAAGTAGGTAATCCTTCATCTTATCGCAGAACTACTTACTTTTACTTACTTACTTTTCAAAGTAACTTTCACAGGAACCAGCCTAAATAAATTTTTAAATCCGCACAATGGATCCTTTTATTAATTGATAGGTTCATCTCTGGATTCTGGTTCAGAGGCCACAGCAGCTCTCTGATGCAATGAGACAAAGGCTGCACTGATGAGCAGTTTGTGTTTTCTCCCACTATATATCATCACTGGCAAATTAAATGGCAGCTTATTAAGTAAGTAATATTTTATTTATGTAGTACCTTTCAAGATAAATATCGCAAAGTGCTTGTGAGGTCATGATGTAGCTAAAACAGGAAAGGTATCATTACCTGTGATCTGCCACCTCTCCTATGTTTCAGATAAATTAAACTACACTAAGAGAAAAAAAAATCTGTGGGTGTGTCCTGAAACACATGCATCTAATTAAGGTGGAGGAGAGAAAGAAATGCAATTATTATTTCACAGCCTTTACAACAAAGCGTAACACAAATTAAATAACAATTACGACTTCAAAACCAAGACAATAAGGAAAGCTGCTCTTGCTGCACCACAAATACACCCGCCTTTGAAGATTAGTGGCACTAGGTTTATGTCACTGACTGAAGTCCCACCTTCAAATAGACACTGCGTTTCATTCAGTCATCTTCAAAAGCGCACATACGTCTAAAAATACCATGTCGCACAATGAAAATGGTTGATAAATTGGAGGGCACAGTCTGGCAGAGTCTGGAACTGGTTTTCTTCATGTAATTACTAAGAGACAGACAGTAACATTTAAATCAACACTTCAAACAGTAATATGGAAAGAAATGTATTTTAAGGGAAAACATAATGACTCAAACATTTAGCATTACAGCAGTGAAAAATGTAAATATTTTCATATTCATCTATACACATAAACACAAGAAAAAGTCCGCGCTGCATCGTTTACAACCGTCTACAATGACTTACTGTTCAACATTGCCTGCAAAACTGGGGGGAAAAAGTGTTTCCACACCTTTTCAAACACCCCTTCAACAGATACCTTATTCTTTCTAGTGGAAGTCTGGATTATCATTTGTCTCATCCACTGTGTAACATTTGGTCTACAAGATTTCCTTTAAAACAAAGCTTTAAAATTGAAAATTTTGAGATTTGATATTGTTTGTTTATTGTAAATATCACCACGTGTATTTGAATAGAAACCAAGCAGAAACAGCAGATTTTCTTCAGGTCAACCTGTTCTTAAAAAGAATTTCTCCACATTTCGGATAATCCAGCCTTTAAATAAAAAAAAAAAAGACTTAAATGCATTATAAGCGAGACCAGAGCACAGTAGTTACATGTGGAACCAAGACTACATCAACCCCTAAAACTGTGTTTTCCTGAGGCAGAAGAGCATTAACAGAGCAAGCTCTCCTTCCTACTCCTACCACCTTCTTCATCCACTGATTTGATTGTGGAGTCTTTCAAAGATTAGACCATATCTAGAGACTAATCTTGCCTATTACAAAGCTTTTAATAACAAACTGGGAGCTGAGCTGTGGCCACCGTGGAACATCTCTACTTCTAATTCCCAATCCATTTCACCTGCCTGCCCCCCATCTTCAATAACAGACAGCTTGGCCTTTATTTCCCAGACTGAAAAACCTGGGGAGAGGAGATGTGAGATTAGATGGATGTATGGACTGATTTTCACCCACATTCCTATGTTTCCAAGGGTGAGGTGTGAACTGGGCACTCAAACAAATGTTAAAAGGGCATGTGTTTATGAAAGCTAGAACCACAGAAATAAGCAATGTTATTCATGTCCACGCATACAAATAGAGAGGTCTATTCTTTTGTTATCATGTGTCTAGGAGCAGGCCTTTGCACCGGCATTTTTATAAGGCACAAATATTTTTTTGTTTGCTTTCTAACCTGCCTCTATTCAGTATTTTGATGACTAAGAATGATCTTGACTCTCAGTGACAGTAGAGGCAAGGTAGAGGTGTATTACAGCAGTGAGTGCTGCTGGGAGCATGTTTAAAGCACAGAACATAAGGTACAGTCATCATCCGTGCTATTTTCATGGCTTTACCAAACAATTCTCGTTTAAACAGAGCCTACCTGAAAATGATTGCTCAGAGACTGATCACTCTTTATCCATGCATGGCGCTGTGGTTAAACTCACTGTAATAAAATGAATAATTGTAACAATTTTGTCAAACAAATCTGCAATAGAGCTTCACAGAAGCAGATACTTGTGTCATATACTGCATTTGGAAATGGGAAAATGCTGCCTATAGCTTTGATGCAATACCAGCATGCATTTTAGTCCAGAAACTTTTTCATCCTAGAGCAGGGATGAAAGGTTGGGCATAGAAAGCAAAGTGCTGTGACGGCTGAAACTGGGATTTAAGTTCAGTGCTCCACGTGATATTAGGCAACAAAAACTCTGTGTTAAGGTTAATCAAAACTTGCAGCTTCTCTCCTCATCACTACCCGTCCGTCTGCAAACAGCAGCTCTTGAGGAAAGTGGCCGGACAAATTGTCTCCACCTGGCTGACCGATATCAGATATTTATGGACACTTTGTTACACACTGATTCAAAGATTCTATCCGCTGGGCTGAGGGCACCTTCTAACAGTAAACCAGATTGCCCACAGCAACTTTAGGAGCGAGTCATATTACAGATACCATAAATAAGCTCAGCATAGCTGAAGCACAAAAGAATGTGTGACATTTATACCCTTGGAGGTAACATTTAATAAAAATAAATTAACAGATTGCTAATTAAACTTTAGTCACCTTTGTTACGTTTAACACTGAAATGGGAATCAGTTTATTTATATAATTAGTTTGTGTAATAAAGAAAAAAGAGCTTTGCAAAGATTTGTAAATAATTACGAATTCATTTATAACTACAGACCGATTGCCAGCTCGCTGGAATCAATCCGAGTCCATCTGCATTGTTGAGTGCAACTTGTCTGCAATGTGTCTCTTTGCAGTAGGTGACTAAATTCAGCTGGTTGCCAACTGGTTGTATTCTTTTGCAGTTAAATTGCTGTCCTGCAGTAACTACTGTACGTCACTGTTTGTGTAGGCATTTTTGAATTTCTGTTCCCGAGCGCTTTGTGTTCACAGCAACAAATTCACATTTTCTTTGCATAGATAGATAGATAGATAGATAGCAGAGAGCTACAGGTATTGTATGAATGTAGGTGTGTCATGTGTTGGATGTGCTGAAGCTCGAAAAGCAAACGGGTCTTGTTTTACTAAATACCATCTTGTCCACTGGGTGTGACTTCTAACACTTTATTCCTAATTATCACCATCCTGCAATAAGCTGTGTCAGTGAAGCCTTTTTTAATGGCGGTAATGACACCAGCTTAGGATGAGGCGGTCACAGAAAAATGACCCCTTCCTAATTAAATGCTGTGTTGCCTCAGACCCAAAGTACAAGATAATCACATTAAAGCATATGGGATTGCTTTCATCTGACCAATGTGAAGCCACGAATCATTTCAGATGTAAGCTCTGTAAACCCATCCTTCACTGCTTCAAACACCTCAGAGCTGCAAGAGATTTAATTCTTCAAAAACAAACATTACCAACAGAACATATTTTTAAAAAATGTTTCCAATAATGGCAGGGGCAATGCTGATGCTTCATCAAATGTTCTACACTTGCTTCCCTTTAGGTACTATCGGAGTACTATTAAACTCATTTAGCTTGTTTGCTGGAGATATTTTGTGTTACTGTAGTTGCACCACTATGCGTACATGTCTCTCAAGTGAGGGAATGTACACATAGTGCTGCAAGCAATGTGTACAATTTCAATCATGACCTCTACGGAGTGTTACAGAAAAGCAAATCATTTGCGATTGACATCTTAGGTGAGCCTTTTTTTGCATATTTCTTTAACAGTTAGAGATTGTGTTCTGTCACAGGGGAGAAGCAG
>VUQK01001636.1:23202-44182 GCA_015106715.1 Bujurquina vittata
CACATGAAGTGAAACTACAGGAAGACCGGTTCTTTAGCCCCCCCCCCAACCCATTCAGTACAATACACAGGATCAGTCCTCCAGCCTCCATTTGTCTGTCTACAGCCACTTTGGCTGCAGGGAGATATTAAGAGCAACACAGCAGTTATTACTGTTGAAGAAAATCTTATTTAAGATTAGAGATTGACGCAACCTACATTAGGCTTCAAAAAACAACACTGCGATTTAGTTGCAGTAATTTGCATCCCGCTATTTTATTATTATTTTAGCATAATGTGGCACCTGCCTCGTTTTTGTCTCCTTTAATACATCTATTTTGTGTTGAAGATTTTTCTCAGTGTAGTAAATGACCTTAACCTTCGCTCCACCTCACTGTATCTCTCACATACATTAAGCGTCAAATAATATCAATGACTTCATATACAGTATAACACCACCCACATGTGGACATAACGAACTTGAATCTGAACATCCTCTTAGTTTTCATTTAACCTCGATTAAATCAGTTTCAAACAATAACCTTTTACATAAGATTCTGTTTCTTTGGTTTTATTTGGTTCACATTACGTAGATCACATGTTCACGGAGACCGGAGGCAGATAAAGGATGGGTAATCTAATGTGTTGCTTTCTCACACAAAGCTATCAGTGTCTTTCAATGGTTTTTTCCAATGGGCTCGGCTGAATGAATTACACTAGTCTGTTAGTATTCTGCCTCTGCCGTACAAAAGGTCAATGTCAAATGCACCTCATTTAAAAGTCAATAGCAACCATGCACATCATCTCCTGGGAATTCTGTCCAGGATCCCTCCAGACAGCATTGTGTATCATTCAGTTAGTAGAGGGCAGCCAGAGAGCTTTTTTAATCTTGACCTTCCAATAAAATATGCTCCCCATCCAGAATTACATGGTCTAAAATGGAGACATAAGCTCCCAACAAATCACACCCAGACTCAAGGGAGATGTTCAACAGCGTAGGACACGGACACAACAGGTTCAACACCGGCTACCTCTACTTACTTATTTCTTTTACTTTATCTGCAACATTGCAGTATACACACACTCCAATATCACTACTGACATCGACAAAATTACCTAGAAAAAAAAATAGCAGAGATACAAGCTTAGAAGTAACTTTGATCAACTATCTTGTACATTAATACATTTAACTAAACATAGTAAAATGATAGCAACACAAGCCATTGCTGTTTAAAAATAGGCTTTTCTTACACTACAATGATACCTAATTTCATACCGACAGCAACAAAGCCACTCCGGCTACAATCCACTTGGCAGCTGGTTGTTTGGTTCGCAGGTGGAGGGTCCACACATATGTGGGCCCACGCTGCTTGGTGCGGTACACTGGACACTCAAAAGTGTTTCTGATCTCCCGCTCCTCTGCAGGCACAGCTCGAACATACAGCACAGGCATGGCTGGCGTCAGATCTCTCAAAACAGCCTCGGAGATGACTCCAGTCTGAGTATCCCAACGTGCTCCTAAGACATAGGACATGTTGCAGTGTGGGTCTGACCAATAAAACTTGGGAGATGATATTTTTGCCAAGACATACGCAGTAAAAGAATGTCAAAAATCTATATAACTTAAGTCAATGCAGCAGGATGTATTGCATGATTTGCTGGGTTAATTAATTCTGACCTTCCATGAAGAGTCCATGGATGTAGGCTCCTTCCCGTGGAGGATGGCCAAAGTCGTCTTTCATTTTCTTTGTTACATCCACAGTCAGAGTCATCTTGTCCAGGGGCCACTGGTTTTTGCGAGCAATGCTCTGCAGCACAGCTGTAAAATATGCATCTGTGTGTCAATATTTCTGGTGCTAGTGGCCCAAATCTGATAATACTAACCACCATGTTCACCTAGGCCTTACCAGTGAGAAAAGACTGAGGGTTAAAGAGCCCCGAAAGCCAAACAACTGCAGGCAGAACAAAGTCTTGAGTCCAACTGTCGAGCTCGTGACAGCTACACATTAGATCACTCAACCTACAAAAAAAAAAAACTTCTTAATGAACAAATAGGAAGATCATTATTAGAAGTTTTTACAGTGTGTCAGCAAGAGCTTTTTTTTTTTGAGAAACAGAAAAAAAAGAACATAATGGGTAATAAAAATGCTGACTCATAAGTTACCACTGTGTCAGTGTTTTAGTGGAGGGATAAGCCAATCTGGCCCACGAATGTGGGACATGCTCCATGAACAGAGCAGACTGCAGAGTCTCCATCTTGGAGGAAAAAGTGAGTTCACCCTGTGGATAGAGAAATGCTTTTTAATGCTACAGTAATGACAGTAAAGCACTGTGCTGGTAGTCACAGTGGGTACACTACCTTCAGACCAAGATCCAGCTCATGAAGGGACGTCTTTATTTCTGCTAACAAAAGATTCATGCGTTCACACTCTTGAAAGCAAACCAAGGTGTAGGGGTTTCGATCTGTTGTCTTAGCCATAATCGCTGTCATGTTATACTCCTCAGGAAGCCTGTCAAGTATTTCTTCAATTATTGACGTGACCTGAGAAATACAATAAACTGGGTTAGTGATACAGACAGGTCCTTGCACTCTCAGCAGCTATTTTTCCAGCCTGCACACCTTCTCCTCTGTGCTCTGAGCTGTTTCCTCTCCTCTGGAAGAGTTCTGTGGCCGCAGTTCCAACAGAGTCTTTAAGAGGTTGTCTGAGGTGACAGTGAGGCACTCGAGCTCAGCGTTTAGATGGAGGCCATACAAAGTGGGGTTCTCAGAGGGGAGATGCTCGTCAATATAACGGTGGTAACCAATATAGTCCAAGAACGGAGGAGCCAGAAACCCAGGGCACAGAAAGAGCTCCGTTTCAAACTATGAATTGAAAATTCAGAATACAAAGATCAAAAATATTTAATAGCATTAGTATAATTTTGCATGCTAAGCTAAGCATGCGTATTTTATAATTCAATATCATGGACAAGAGACAAGCACAATTCTTTCTACAGCCACAACAAAACATTGCTCAAAATGCTGTTTGAGGACAAAGTGGTAGAGCGCCACTTAGTGGGAGTAAAACAGATGAATGCCAGAGAAATCACCAAAAGACATGCTAAGAATAAAAAAAATATACAGAGTAATAACACGTGTCACATTTGGTATACTGTATAGGAAAGTAGACTGGAATGAAGTGCAAAAACTGCAGTTTAGTTTTTCATCCCAAGGGGGCAGCCTTTAACTTAACAACACAAAGACGTTCAAAACAGCTCTCCAGACACGCTTTAGTCTGTCATCGTAACACTGAACATAACCCAAGATAGAAGTTTGCATCCAAATCAATGAGCAGGCATTTTTTAAATCTTTAAACTGTTAAATGAGATGAAACACATTTCAAAAGTGATAGTCTTCATTAAACACACACACACACACAAAAAGAACGTGCAGATTAGGCAACATCACCACCGCCTTACCATTTTAGGATGCATGAATTCTTGCAGATAAGTTTTACACAGTCTTCGGTCCCAGTTATCAGTAATGTGTCCTCCATACATGATCTCTCCAAACAGATAACACAGGTCCTCCAAAGGCACCTGCATGGACTATAACAGACTTTGACTAAAATCAAATTACAAATATGAGACACGCGTGCATCGCCCTAAACTCCGAAGAGACTTTAAGTTTACTAAAATTATTTCCAGGGCTCATTTTTGTCCCCCATTAAAGAAAGATCAGATCTAACCAAAGCTTTTTTAAACATCAAGCAAACAACCTCCAAGATAGGCTACTTTTTTAAAATGACAACTGCAGGGAAATATAACAAAATTATGGTTCATATACACACTGATCCAAAGTATGACAGAAGAGTCTTTTCCTCAGCGGGAGATTATGATCCGTGAGGGTGAAGGAGGAAGAAAAGGAGCTGTGATTCATAACAAATTACAAAAGCTGTAGGTTCACAATCATTTGTACCTGTATTGTTTTGCAAATTGCTTCCTTCATCAGCTCTAATTGCAGTGATCACTTATGTAGCGTTGTGAACTGTCACATTGGCTGCATGTAATTACATTTAGGATAACGCTTCATTGCCCTCCTAATGAATTCTCTGTATACGCACATACAGGTTACTGTTTGGTTAACATAATGAAGGACATTCGTTTTTGGAGGGCAGAATACCTAGGAGACATAATTGGTTATGACCAGAGTAATAGGAGTTCTAAGAGCAATGCATTAGCAGTTGTGAGGGGAGCAGCACCTTAAGAATGGATTTTTTGTCTTAGTGAAATAAAGCTAAATTATAGGTTGCGTGTTTATGGTTATAAGAGGAGAAATCTGGAATAAAAAAAGATGGGAACGAACATTTCTCACAAATAACAGTGGAACAAAAGATTTCAAAAAAGTAATTGGAGACACTGCGCAGTAATTCAGCATTACTGCCTGGTAGAAATGCCACAGCTGGGTACCATTATCATTATAAATTTACCCAGCTTTGCAAAAACAAATTAAACTTTTTATTACAGTAATATAAATATAAATTAAAAGAAATGACATTTAAAATGTCAGTTTGGCTTCAGGAATAGTGCGAAACATACTTTTATGTTGGTCTCTAAGTAGCTGTACAAGACGTTGGCCGAGATGGTTAGGTCCCCTGTGCTGAAGGGGTAGTTGTGGTTCCACCCTTGTGGGCCAAATTTACGGCGCTCCGTAACACACGAATGAAAGAAGCAGAGGCTGAAGAGCATCGAGTTGAACTCTTGTTCTCTGGAAGACATTTCCAGAGTGTCCTGAAAGCAGAAAGAAAAAAAATGCAGATTTCAGTGAATATTATAGTCAAAACATACTAGAGATCAAATATAAAGCACTTTTACATCTTACCTGACTGAAGTTGCTGAGGGCTGCATGCAAGCAGGCATTCATGCCTGTGGGTGGCTCATTGGTGATTTTGATGGCATTCTCCAATATGCCTCTGGGGATTACATGCTGCTCAGGACATGGTGCTGGTTCCCCAGTGATGAAAACCCGATAGCTGGGATGACTGCCCACTGCTGTTGTTTCCAGAAGAGCATCCAAAGTGAGAAGCCAGCGAGCTACCAGGTGTACATTCTGAGCACCAAAATATAGTAGATTATGTAACAGGGTCATAGAATTTATGTCTAAGTCATGTTTTTAAGATTAAGATTAAACTTTATGAATCCCTTTTCAGGGAAATTAAGTGTCTCAGAACTCCAGAGAGTTCCAGAGAGTTTGATCTCTAATAAGGAAGGTTAATTCTGTAAAAAATGTCTCTCTGTACTGAACTGAAAAGAACACCCTCACTGATTCACTCGGCTGCAGGCTTCTCCTTAAAGGAGCCATTTAGTGAGCTGATCTAGCCAATTATAGTTTTTATTGAACCAAATCTATTTCCCTTGCTCCATGGGTTAGATGATATCATTAGGTGTTTTCTAAGCCAGCTGGAAATAATGCAATCATTGGATAAAAAGATTCTCTACCTGCAAAATGACCCAGTGTCCATGTTTACAAGCATTTCTGAGAACTGTCTCAGCTACTTCCTCCTGCCCCTGTCCCAGGGACACATTGTGCAAAGTTCCTTGCTCAATGGAAAATCCCAGCTTCAATCCTGCACAGAAATAATATTTTGGATATTTAAGCATAAATAATACTACAGGATTTGTAACCAATAAGGAATATACATCATACCTAGTTTCTCTACATCTCTGAGTGGATCTACTCCAGGTGAGAGGATGAAGAACACAGGGGTTGAGGGACCACAATCCTCAAACAGCTTCTCAAATTCCAACCTGGCAGTGCCCACATACTTAGTTCCCAGGCTTTCTTCTACAAATTTCCTGCCAGGAAACATTGTCAAAAAGCTTAGTCATGTCCAGTACTTAGAAACACAAATCTACTTTGGTAACTTCCTCACCTTAGCGTGTAGGTTACCCTATCAGGACGAAGTGCTCTCAGAATAATGAGCTTCTGGAGGGAACTCATATTCTTCCAATCTTGGGGAAGCCTTTCATTTTCTGGACAGCTGGACTCAACTATCTTCCTCCAGCGATTCGGTGAGCTCTCTATGTCTCTGTCAAGTCCACTGAAGCCCTCCATTGTAGAAATTGCCTGCAACAAAGAAACAGACATTGTTACCTCACTGAAAGAGAACAGAAAATGTGAGCTTTTCATGTTTTACACCACATTATCTTAATATCTGCTGCACCTTAATGGCCCCCCAGGCAGATGGAGAGAGGAATGGCACTGGACTAACTTTGCAGACCTCCACTGGGAAGCGCAGCAGGAAGTCCAATTCCTGTACATCAATCATCCTCTGCTTGAGCTGAATCTGAGGAGGAAGACCAAAAGCAGTGGTGTTATTGATATAATTTCCACAACTGCTCAAATAAAAAATGGAAAACTCAAGCAAAGGAGCTGGGTAAACTTTTACAGGCTAAATAAGTACCTCTGAATGTGAAATAGCCACATGAAGGACAGCCTTCAGAGTGGCACAGTTTCTAAGATGAAAACAGTTGGTGCAATGACAGATAATTGCATTATGCCATCAGAACCAGCCCCCTTGTCAGAACCAACTGTGTGAACAGCAGCCACGGTGCAAGGTGTGAGAGGTAATCAATAGCAGCGTATGGTATTCCTGACTGCTTTTAATTGAAGTTAATGTGGGGGCAGAAAAGTACTTTGATTGATGAGGATGACAGAAGGCCCCACCTCTGAGGCGGTCCTGACTCCCTCACCTGGAAGGCAGTGTGTGACAAGAAGGTTAACTTGTCTTTCTCAAACAGGCCCTGGCTGATGTGCAGGAATACAGAATAGGTGATGGCCTCGGTGAGGGTGCGCACTCTGCTCCTCACATCCTCATCCCATTCGGCATGCTCCATTGCTTTATTAAAGACTGAGTAAAAGATCTGGAATACAACCAAAAACAGGACACTATGATAAGGTGTATGTGTGTATAGTCAACACTCCAAGTTTTCTTGGCTTGACTTCTAAAGAAAATAGCAATATCTGTTATAAAGGGACATGCTTAAGCGCATTTCTACATAGAGATTTGTACATAAAAGAGAAATAACAGTTACAAAAAGCACAAAGTGGTGCGAATTCAGGGGTGAAAGTTTCACCTTGAGAGAAAACTGGTACATGAGGTTAATCTTGCTGAGGTCGTTGATAATAAAGAAGAGGAGCGACGCTCTCTCAGCTGCTGGGCGGTATAGTTCTCGTGCCTCGTTGATCTTTCTCTCGTTCTCTCTGGCCTCCACCACCTGTGAGTTCCAATTGCACAAAATGAGCTATTAGGCTCTCAGTCACGCTCCAAAACCCTCTCATTACACATATTCCTAACTACACATCATTTACAGCTAATGCAATAAAATGAGGTGCTTGCTGTTTATGACATTCAAAAAACTACAGAGTGACCAAAAAAAACCAACAAAAAAACAACCCCTACCTTGCACTGAATATGAGCAGCTGTAGTCTTGGTATTCTCAAGTTGCTCCACCAGAAAAATATCCCCCAGAAAATTACCGTGGGCTGCAGAGAGACGACTCAGCAGGTCATCCTCGAACCTTCTCAGCTCAATCTTGAAGTGGTTCTGCTGTGTGGTCAGCTGCGTCTTGGAAATTGTACACAGAACAATTCAAAACTGCAGATTTTTCTATCAGGTATTAAAGAATATCACGTAGACAAAATGTTTTACGTTACTTCCAAACGCATGTAACTTTCATCTATGGTTTACCTTTAGGGCCTCCAAGTCGGGTCTCTCTCGGGAGACTACCTCCCCCAGCAGCTGCTCTTCCAGGCCCGTGGGAGTCACGGTGAAGTTGATCAGGGTGGTTTGGGCTTGGAGCTCAGGGGGAAAATGTGGATTGGCCAACTTGGTGTGAAGAATGAGTTTAAAGTTACTGTTGTACTCACACTCCTTGCCTCCGATCAGAATTTGCCTGGATAAGAGGATGAAATTTTTTTCACTTCAGTTAGTTTGAAGGACATCGAGGACTCAACAGCTGTGTAGTTATTATCCTCATAGAAGCTGATGCTGAACAACAAACTACCTGGTATTGTACCTATTTGTTAGACATGCTACATGGCAGGAAGTGTACTTAAAAAAAATCATGATAATGATGAAGTCAGAATCGCGCTTCTATTTTTGCCCCGCAACTTCAGTTTAGCTCCAAATGTCACTTGCGCTGTAGACAAATATTCTTGAGTAAATATGAAAGATTATCACCACACCAGCCAATATTTATCTGTTCCTGCATTTCAATTAAATTAGCAGTGGCTTGACGAACCTGGTGGCTTTTCATTTATCTCTAATTACCCCTTGGATGTCAGGCAAGGCCCCAATTTTTATGGCACAGGTTCCTCATGGCCTGGGTCTGGTTCAACTCTATATCTTCACAAGCCAGAATTAATGTACTATTGATAGAACCATTACTCCACCAAATTAAAGTCCTTGCTGATGGATTGGCTTGTAGTCTTCCGTCAGCCATGAAAGGAATAATTAGTATTCATTACTTCACACTCTACAACATTCCAATTATTAATGAACTTCAGCTGTGGAGACCTACGAGATCCATCATGGCCGCCCCAGCAGGTTGTATTAATCATCGACAGAAACAAGCGTGTGGGTCATCTACAAGGGATAAACTTATAATCAGATTTACTATGATAAATTGTTACGCCTGGACAGACAGGACTTTAAAAGGCGCTCAGTGAACATACAGAGGGATATTCAATATTCATGGTCTTACAAATATCAGAGCAAGAAAGATGTAAACATTTCTGAGTAGGAAATCAAAGCAGGATGTCAATATGTGGTATTTTCTATTTATTCTGTTGCTGCTTGTGCGGCTACTTTATATTTGGTGACACTGGTGGTGTCCCCAAATATACAGTGGTGACACAATGTCACCACAATAAGGGTCACGATCGCGTTTGAAATCAGAGAAATTTCCCTTTTTTTTTCCAAATAAGCACCAATTTGACTTTATAATAAAAGTCATCAAATTATTGTAGCAAAGCTTTATTTACTGTAATACACAGTGTTTTCACACAATCACGACTACATAATCACTGCATGAGGATCACGGCCAAAAGAATTCACAGAGGCGATAATTTTGCAAAAAAAATATGACCAGTCAGAATCAATATTAACTTTATTCATGACATTTTGGAATAACTATTATTTTAAACCTTAAATTGTTAATGAACTAATCTTTAGTAGTGACTTTACTATTAATTAACAACTAAACAATAATTTATAATGTTTTGATTTTATTTATTTTATTAATGTGTGTATATTATTACGTGTCTGTTTAAAATATATGATATGAATATGAATAAATTTCAGTTAAATATGCAGTACTCGCTTTTTATGACTAAAACGTATCAAACAGAACTGGCATTACAGTTTTTAGCTATTTGAACTACAGTAGCTCATCTGCTGGATCAGACCACGTGGGCCAGCCTTTGCACCCCACATGCAGTGAGGAGCTCCCCAGTGAGCTTTGGATGCCCACGACCCTGTTGCTGTTTCAAAATTCTTTCTTCCTTGGACCACTTTTGAAAGACACTGACCACTGCAGACTGGGAACACCCCACAAGAGCTGCAGTTTTGGAGTTGCTCTGACCCAGTCGTCTAGCCATCACAATTTGACCCTTGTCAAACTCATTCAAATTTTTACACTTGCCAATTTCTCCTGTTTCTAACAGAACAACTTTGAGGACAAAATATATCCCACCCACTAACAGATGCCATGATGAAGAGATAATCAGTGTTACTCACTTCACCAGTCAGTGGTCATAATGTTATGCCTGATCGGTGTAGAGCATCATTCTACAGTGAATCAATCAGGTCAGCTGCAAAGTGGTGACACATCTGTTTGTCAATCAACAGCTTGAATTAGCCAAGAATGTTGGAAGGCAGAGATGGACTGAAGAGCAGCAAGAGCAGACAACAGATCAGTAATTAAATCAAGAATTGAGAAATAAACAATTCACTTGTCTCCGGTGTTTGACACACAATGCCTAACTGCACGTGCGTATGGAACACAGCCTAACTTTGTGATTTGTTGTTAGAAGTGAGTCTCTGTTGGTGTGTAACAGTTAATGTTGCAGCCCTAAATAGTACTTACAGTACCTCACTTTAACCTTTAACCATAATGTGTACATAAGCTAAGACTGTAATATAGTACTGTAGTCACTGAAAGGGAAGATATTCAAGATAGATTTAAAAGTGACTCTAACCATGGCTACAGGCCCTGGATTGTTTAGGATACTATTACGTACATGTTCTTGATGTGATATTAATGTTTAATTTCCAAATAATACAGTTATTTTCAATAGTATTATTATTTGGCATTTCCAATTACATAATTCTCAAATATGACCCCACTCCTAGTAGATGTAATCGAGATGTAATGAGTTATTTTGGGAAGTGTAAATGTGTAACTTAGTCCATGTTATTCTGAGGGTACAGTATGCAAACAAATCCCAGCAAATCACCTAAAATTACTGAAGCTGACTTGAGTCTTCCATGATAACGGAGTCCTTTTCCATAACTATGACTGTCCTCAATTCAGCTTTTACGCTGAGGCTAAGCACACAAGAACATGAATGCACAAATATACATCTATCACCTGTCTTGAGGGGCCAATCAATATGTTGGCCTCAGGGATTCACAACATGTGCTGCAAATTCATTTATAATCTAAAGAGCAGGCAATAATAATGCATTCAGACATGTCTTGCTGGTGCTTCAAAGCTCAGTGAGATTCACCCATCCGGCAAATGTGTTCCTATTGTCTCACACAACAGATGCATTGGGACAAGTTGCGGGTATATCGACTTATGTATATGTGGTGGTGATGCAAAAAACACACATCGATTTAAAACATTATTTGGCGTGCAGCAACACCAATGCTATGTAGCTTCTGCAAAAGAGCAGTAGTGTTTTTAATGGTGTATATTTGCAAGCTTGAAAAAAAAAAGGCTGAAAAGGGAATCATTCCTGTTTCAGTACCAACCTTCCTCTTTTTATAGTTTTCATGCTTAGTAGAGGCTCCAGGACTGGATCTACTTTTTCTGGCAGATTCTCTATCAGGACAGTTTCCCCAAAGACAAGAGCTTGTTCAATCACATCTAGACACCTGCATGGAAAGAGAACACAAGAAAAACAAATGTGCATATTTTTAAGTTTTCCTGGCACTCACTGGCGTGCAGCATAAAGTCACACTGTGACTGCAAAACTGACAATAATCTACCCCTTCTCACCTTTTCTGTACAAGCTGCACCACCCTCAGCTCTGACCCTAGCTGATTTCTGATCCACTTGATGCCCTGCTGCTGTGGGTCGATGATGAGTGGCCAACGCTCGCTGGTGGTCAGGATGGCAGCGTTCTCAATAGACATCCTATCATTTGGCAAACCCTGGTTATGCCAAGCAGCCACAGTGGCATCATCTGTAAGCATGAGGACTGGATCCAGGCCGTCTGTCAGGGGTACAGAGACCTGGAACAGAAATGCAGGAATGACATCATTCTGCTTGAAGCACTGCTGGCAGTGAACTCCAGTTCACACACTCAAATGCAGACTCTTGGAGAAAGAAGGATGTCACTTGAAGTGTGCTGCTTACTTTCAGAGACCGTAGGAAAGGAATCCATTTGTTGTTAAAAAGCTCCACGCGATAGTGGCTGGTAAAGTAACCCACGTAAGACACAAACGCCGAAGTGAGGAGGATATCACCACACAGCGTTTTCTGTTGCTTTTCAAACTGGACAATTTTCAGGGACCAGCGCTCCTTCTCTGACTGCAAGACAAAAAGACCAGGCTTCAACATCATCTTTAAAAAAACACACAAACTAACAACGAGAACAGTCCATCTCATGGCCATTTACATCAAGAAGTAAACAATCTGTGCTTCAGAATTATGTACACACGGGTAGCGTCCCACTGCTCACATTTATCACACAAACTAAGAAGATGTAAGCAGTAAAGCATACAACTGCAATTCCCTTACAATAACTCTGGGTGTTTGGCTGTAGATTCACTCGGCATCAATTTAGCATTCATTTAAACCTTCAATACTGTGACTGTGACAGCCTACAACAATAAATCACGCATGGCATTTTCTTACAAGGGGCCGTGGATCTAGAATATGTCACATAATAAATTCTCAGACAGTTAAAAATCACTATAATTTTACTCTAATGTGTTATGGATTGCCTGTAATATCACTCAGTCTGGGGTGAGACATTGTTAATTTCCAACAGCTGTTGAGGCTTTGAGGTAAGTTAATGATTAAATATAGATGGCCTGATTTATTAGTCTGTACACTATTGCTTCCAGGTCAGTGCCATAAAGACAAAACATTTATCTTGATATGCTTAAAAGCCAAGCTGTTCCATGCAAACCACATTTATTTTCTGGAATAAGGAAGTCGAAGTTGCAAAATGGCCACTAAAATGACCATATTTTATTTTGTATTAGCATCCATAAAGATAAAGATTTGATTGCCTAAAAAAGCATGCAAAGGAATGCAGCAGAGCTGAATATAACATTAAACTAGCGGCAGAAATATGCAACGATCTGCATTTATATTCTTCACATATCTATATTCCATAATTTCCCCTCGGCACTTTTTCAAATAATTAATAAAAATTTCAGAATAATTCATTTTTACTCCTCAGACGAACTCACACATCTACCGCACAGACACTGGGTGCTGTTAGTGTAGACTTCTTGCCATTTCTCTTCCTTCCTCAATTTGGAAACTGCTCCACTAGCCAGTTGCCCAGTTCAGCCATGCGTTTTCAGTGGTCCAGCCCTCTCTACCTGTCTCACAAGTCCCCAGTATGCTGCTGGGCTGGGCTGTAAAATCTCCCTTTGCCTGATCTGCTCACACAACTGTCAGGCTATCGTGCCAGGGCATAACAAGTTCTAGTCCAGATTACTGATGCAATTCTATTACCAGCACCTCGCCATGCATATCTCCAGCAAATTGACAGCTAACTGTATGCCAGGTCAGCCCCAATGACACGACCAAACTCCTCCATCTCCCCTTGTTTACCATTAAGCCCCTGACTAGTCGGTTGGCCAGCTCTATGGTCTGGGTGGTGCGCGTCACCTCCTCCTGACAACTGATTTTCTCAGCTGTAGCCATTTCATACTGAGCTGTTATGCTCTGGAGGCTGGCATCAAGATCCTATAGAAACAAAACAAAGGGAGCCATGCAAATTAAACACAATAAAGAAAATGCAGCTTTTACACTGAGTGACTTAGTTAAGTGCAGCATCGCACTCACTCCCAACTTCTTTTGAACTGCCAGCAGTTTAGCCGTTGCTGTTTCCAGTTCTGCGTTCGCTTGCGCTAGCGCATGCCTTTTTGGAGTCACCTCACAATAGATCTGTAAATAATAAATAAACAAATACAGCATGTCTGGAAATTTTTTTTAAAAGGAGAATAAAGTTTCTTGCAGAAAACAGACGTGTATGGTGTAAAGTGCATTTGAAAGCAATGCCTGACCTCGTAGTATCTCACAGTATTAATAGTCCAGGCACAAAGACCAGCTGCAGCCGTAGATTTGGTCCAAACTAGATCAGGGTGGAAATCTGGGTTTCTCAGATATTCTTGTTTCACCACAGTCAGACAGGACTCAGGGATGTGCTCCTTGTCATAGGACATCAGGGCCTGCAGGAAATCATCCACCTGACAGACAAAAAAACAAAGCAAATGAGACAGCATTTAGTAAAGGCTGAGGATGAAACTAATATATAACCCATGTTATGAATCAATACTTTGTTTACAAAGGAGAAAGTCCCACAAATCAAGGTTTACAGTTTGATTCCTTTCATTATTAAATCTCAGAAATATTTAGGTCCTGTGCTGTTTTGTCCTGTGATATTGGAAGACAGCATCTACTACAAACACTCAAACGCTCTTAAAGCCTAACACTGTTTTACAACCACTTGCATTAACAGAATCAAGAAGCAGTGGAGGAAGGTTTACACACTTGCTCCACCAGAGAGTGAGCATATTCATAGAGCCATCCAGCTGTAATGTGAGCATTGGAGAGTTGTTGGGCAGGGCCAGGGTCAAGGCCCACTCACAAATTAGATTGACATTAATAAGGCAGATGCAATTGACATGATGATGGCTTAACCTTGCCCATGAAGGCCCGTGCTGCTTTCCAGCTCCGATCCTTAGGCACTCGACCACGGGGGGCTAGCAGGACCATCACAGCTGCTGCTACATTGATTACTGCTGCTGGCGGGTTTGGAAAGGCCTTCAGCTCAGTAAGATTCACCTGAAAGAGTATTATACAACATTATATATTTAGAAAGGCTGTAGATTTTATTGAACTCTGTCTAGTCTGATAAAATCAAATACCTTATTGAGGGTGTTCAGCGCTGCGGTGGCAGCTGCCAGTAAAGGCTCTGCCTTGCTTAAGTTGTTTTCACACTCCTTTTGTTTGACAACAATTTCTGCCTTGATCACAGCAACCTGCACAAAACCAACCGTAATAAACTGAATTAAAATTTGTAAGTGTTTTTTTTTTTTTGTATGTGGTGTATGTAGTTATCAGTGTGGTATAAAAGGAGTGCGATGTATTAAAAAAGTATATTATCCAGTTTGTGATGGGATGTGTCACCTTTTGTGCCTCCACATCTGCAGCCTCTCTCTTGTTGCTAACCCTCTCAGTTTGAAGTCCAATCTTAGTAAGCAGAGCTTCGATATTCTCGTTTTTAAGGGTCAGCTTAGCTTCTTGGGAGGCAAGTTTGGCTTTTAAATCTTCAACCTGTAAAATAAATAAATAAATATAAATACTTCAATGTATTAGAATAGAATAGAATGCCTTTATTGTCACTATACAGGATGTACAATGAGATTGAGATGAGATTATATACTTAATGCCACAAAAAAGACTAAGTACTAATACCTAATTTTTGTTTGTTTGTTTTAACCTAATATTTCAATTATAAATATTAGTTGCCTACAGCACAGAATAAAGATTTACCTGAGCAGTGGTGGTTTGGAGCTTCTGAAGGCCGCTGTCGAGTCGGTTCATCTTGTCCTGAAGCTGAGCCCGGCTTTTCTCCAGAAGGTTTCTGTACAGGGTGATTTGCTGGAGAAAGCTCTTGGGGGTGGTGTAATTGTACCTCTTCTCATTGCGCTGGTATTTTTCACTTGCCTGTTTGACACTGGTGTGAACATAGGCCATGAAAAGACTGATGGATTCCTGGACGGCAGGCTGTAAAAATAAGCAGACAAGGGGGGAGAGGGGCGAACAGGGCGAGCTGGATTGAGTAGAGTTTAACATCCCAAGCCTGATGGGAACTGAAATATTATCTTCATAAATTTTGAATTCATCTACAAGTTTTGCCATCTTACTTGGCTGGCCCTGACTTACTCAATCTGATATTTAGGTGCGGCTAGCAGAAATGATTATGCTTTGAAACCTCTGTGAAAATAATGTGTTTAGACCACTGACGTGCAAGCTTGTAAAACATGCACACCGCTTACATTATATCTGGTGGCCTCCAACTTTATAAACACTGTCTACAGTGGCTGTAATACTACATCCCAGCTAGGTATTCATCATACGACGCACAATGACACACAGCCTCTATTAATCATACAGTTAGTGATCAATTAAAGCAAAAACAAATGATCAGAGAATACAAGGATCAAACCTGACCATAACTCACAAAAAGCCATTGTTAATGATCATAGAGCCACAGGGAAAAATCATTATTAATTAAGATCTGACATAATGTGCTTGACAAACCGTGCTGTGCTCCGTTGAGATGCGAGAGAAACTCTCTGATTGGCCTTGTGTAACAACTATTAGCAGGTTGCGCATTTCTAACTTTAAATGAATGATCATTTCATTTCTTGCAGTCCTGCCTTTTTAAGAAGATAAACAATCATTAATAAGGATTTAATAAATTACTTTACATATACTGTTTCACTTATTGTTTTCAATTTCTTCTCCTCTGCACATACAAAGATGCATTTTTCATTTTATTAGACTATACTGTTCAAGTTTTCATATATACATTTCTGTTACAGGAACTTAATTACATCCTCCACGGTTGTGTACTAATCTACTAGAGCTGCAAACATTACTAAACTCCACCTCAAGTTATATCATCATCACCATCACCATCATCATCACCATCCTCATCGTCACACAACTTCCAAGCGCAACAGCTACTATTACAACAAAACATGCCTGCGCATGAGCATGCACAGAGTACAAACAGAGTGGAAAGTAATAGTCTGGCACATGTTCACATATGTGATGACACTTCCTGGTTGTGACAGCTGTGCCACCTTAGAGGGTCGTTATGTGCTTAATCACTCTTCTCTCATTAACATAAATGAGTCTGGGCTGTGATCGTTCCACTGCTATGATGGAAAACAATGATATGCCTGCACTCACTGATAGTCTCCAGGCATGTGTTCGGCAATTTGTCAGAACCTCAGCAGAGAACTAATGATGAAGGATCCATGGAAAAGTTAATCCAGCTGCACGGCAATAATTAGAAGGTGTTCATTAAAGTTCAACTGAGTCCTAAATATCAAGGTACATGACAAACCTGGACAAGATACGGTACCACATATATATGCATCTGACAGCTGATATTGTTGTTTTGTTTTTTGTTTTGTTTTGGGTAATATCACATACAGTTTTGTACATATACAGTAGGGAATGACTGTTAAATTACAAGAGATTATGAGATAATATTCTTGGGTTTAAAAGCCTGACCTCAATGCCTTCAGTCTCTTGGATGAACTTATAGCTGACCGACTGCAGAGCTTCAGGGGTCCAAGGATGAAACCAGTCGATGATTGTGCAGTTGATGAGGGCCGGAAAGTGACGAGCCCTAACCTGCAGGGCACTGCCCACAGGAGACAAACACAGTACTACCTACAAAAAAGAAACCAAGGAGACAAAGAGTCATCCAAGAGTACATGCACTAAAAGATCTGTAGAAACACACCTCATCAAATGGTACACATGGGAAAACACAGGTCACAGATATCAATGATGCATCTCCAAAATGAAAGCCGTAATTGGCAGCAGTCTGGGCCCCCACTCTCATCACCTTGGCATGTAGACAGGAGCTACATTCCCAGTTGGCTGCAGCAGACGGTGACGCTACCAGAGGCCCTGGCGCAAAAAGACTAGCTGGATGGCATACATATCTACTGACTGAGAAAAGAATGTCCTTCCTTTTAACACGCATGTTTGTCTGGCTTGGTTAATTCAGCTTGTTAAACATATTAGTAATATTAAACAGCAGCTGTGCTTCTAATTTCCGTAGCTCGAATATTCTAGTGTATGTGTAAGAATTTCTCCTTTTTTACCCTCTGTTAGGGAGGTTATGCGATTAGTTCGTTTTGTCTGTTTCTTTGTATGGTGGCAGAATTTCTCAAATAGTTATGAATGGATTTGCATGGTAAATGTACCAGTGGTGGGACTTGGTCCAGCCTGGAAGTGATTAACTTTTGGAGTCAACCGTGATCCAGGATCAGGATCCAGGAATTTTTTGGAAGGATTCTTTCCCATAGCGAGACACAGCACAACATGAAACATTTCATGTCTTATTTTTACAAGTACTTAGCAAATGGAAATAAGAAAAATCTCATGGAAATATTCCAGTATTCCAGATATTCTTCTGGATCCAGGTTTCAATTCATGCGATGTCGAGGGCACTTTCAGCCTTAGCGAAAGTAGGTGCAGCATTGAGCTTGCACTTTCATTTGTCTTGCTCAGTTAACAGTGCTTACATGTTCACTAGCAAATAACACTGAAAAGAAAAAAGAAAGATGCTGACTTTGTCCAGAGCTAATAATCTCACTTTTAATTTGTCAGCCTTGAGTGCATAAAAAGAATATTTCAAAGAATCATAGGTAGTTGTCATAGATGACAGATAACCAATAAGACATTAGTAGAGCAAAAAAAGCAAACAAACAAGCAAACAATAAGGTGAAAGAAAGCATCTCCACAATAGCTCCACAGTTATAACATTAAAAGCGGATAAAAAAAACATAGCAGAATGAATCTGAAAAGCGAGACCGTGAGCTGGAGTCGCACTCGGTCTGTGAAGAATTTCCAGCAGTTTTCCCTGTTGTCCAAAAGTCCAAGGCCTCGTACTTCAGCTCTCACACCAGATACAATACTTTCAATCTCTTCCTCACTGAAAACCTCAGGAACATCTCCTGTAGGGCAAAACACAGTCATAATTACAGACTAACAAGCTGTAACGACAGATAGTCGTGCTTCACGCACATCGTTGCAATTTCAGAATCATCTCAGAGACATAATGCATAACAATTACTGATTCACAGTTATAAATGAAATGCTGCTCCTATGATGAGAACAGGTATGAGTAGATAGATGAAACAACACCGAATAATTGATATGGAGTTTGGGACTGACCTGATGCCAGGAAGTCATTAATAACGACCAGGAAACGGTCATCAGGTATTTGTGCATCAGTCAGGAGCAAAGCCACACGCTGGTTCTGCACTCCAGCCTTCAGGAACAAACCTGCCAGATCCATCTATACAAAAACCACACAGGCCATGAATTATTATTACTAATAATATCCATATTGAGTGCAATGAAGATCAAATTGTTCAAAATATTAATCAATTGGATAGCTAAAGTCCCATGATTAACACTTTGATTTTTAAAGAGGCTTTTAAATGATAAATTGATAGACTTGCTTCATCAATAAGATATTAAAATATTGCCCAGCAGCTTTTAATAGTATCTGACAATCATTTTATGCATCACTGGAGGACCTGAACAAAATTGAATTACATCAATATACCGCATGCAAGGAATACTTATCTGGGGATTCTTTTAAGAAACCTTCATATAAATGACTACTTCCTCTATATTTTCATAAATGCATACTTTATGAAGTTATACAGTGGTTCGTGTCACCAACATCAATATTTACCTTGAAGTCCTGGACTGTGTAATCCTTACTCGGAATGATTTGGAAGACTTCCACAGAGGATATGTAGGCAGCCAGACGAGTCAGGCTCTGCTTCCCACTGCCCCCGACCCCGATGAGTAAGCCATGACCTCTTGGGGTTTCCAAGATACGACTGATGCGACAGCTGACAATAACACAATCTCTTTATTATACCTCTAAAGACAGACCATGTATTTATATCATATTATTTTTCCAGTATGACATAGTTTGATTATAACTATAAAAATAATATGGAAGCCAGCTCCACTTACACATGTTGCATGGCATCTTCAAACAGCACTAGGTTCATGGCTGGATGAACCTCATTGTAACTCTCCAGGGCATCTGTGAGGATGGTACTGAGCGCAGACCAGTCTGTGACAGGAGCATAGGAGGGTTCCTCACCCATCTGGGCAAAGTGGCAAAAAAGGAGGGGCTGGTTTTTCACCTTTATGTCATCCACTCCCTAGAAGAAAACAGGCATAATAATATATATATTTTGGTTAATGTTATGTGAAGATGAGGAGGAGCAGTTTATTCCATTTATCAAAATCTGCACCTCAAAGCATTCTTGCACAGTCTCCAACTGGAGCTTCTGAAAAAGCTGCAGGTCCTTTAGATCTACGAGTCTGTCTGAGTAGACTCTGCAGGACTCGTGAAGCCACAGCAGTGCCAGGTCAGTGCTGTCTTTCACATTCTCAGGCCCACAGAAGAGAATGCCCTTAATTTCACAGATAAACATATTAATATTTTACTTTTAATGCATAATTAAAATCGTATGGGTTTTTGCTATGAGCACTACCTGAAAGACATTAGCTAGGTCTCGAAGATTAAACGTGTAGTGAAACTTGATGGCCGTGGGCAGAAAGTTATGAACCATCTTGTGGTGAAGAGTTATGGCTGCTTGGACGACAGCTGCAGCGCTCTTTGGAACAAGTGGGCTGAAGAGCTGCTGCTTCAGATGACTACACAGGACCTGACTGAAGATTGACTTCTGCGCATCACATGAAGGGAAGTTCACCGCAAAGACTGAGAAATGTCTCTGTAGAGAGCAAAGAGACACAAATTTCAGGAACAGGAAATTGAAAATTTTGCTACATAGTTGTATTTTTTAAGGATGTAATCATATAGTGACAATGGGTTAATTTTACAGCATAAGATAATAAAGTCAACATTGCTTAAAGTATGCATGTCCGCACATGATGATGCAGGGTCTCTGATGATTACATTGTGATTTATTTGTACTCCAAATAAGATTTAAGATTAGATTTAAAACAATTTCTGCAGATTAAGATTCACTATGAGAACAGCACAATAATCTGTTCATTACTACACACACACTTTAATTTATATGTATGCAAAGACAACCTATAATTCAAATTTTTTAGAACATTATTCTGTAAAAAAATATTTTTTAAAAATTATGTTTGCATACTTATATAAAATATATATAATAATATATATAAAACTAAGATTTTAACTACTAACATACCTGTAATCTGGGGTTGATAACGAAGCTCCCTGCAGTTGGATTCATACAGGCAAAATACTGGGTATTATGTATTTCTTTTAAGGTCAGTTTTTCTCTACCATACCTACAGAAAAAAGGAAATTGAATATTTCAAGGATTAACCAAAACAAACAGTCATGAGACTCAAAAACACAACTGAACAGCTGTTACTATGTGTTCATATTGACTGCAATTTATATGTTTTTTTAATCCATCCCTGCCCTTGTCTATGCTGTTAATTCCCAATGTTACTACTACATATCTCACGCACTTGGACCTGATTAAAATGACTTATTTTCACTTGGTGTGTATGCAATCTTCCTACCAATGTCCGTAGTCCAGATGCTGGCGTATAAGTGTGTGAGGCTGCACCGTGCCATAATTGTCCACAGCTGGCATGTTCATGTCATCTATAAAGTAGATCAGCCTTCTGTTGCCTACAGGGGAGTAGCATCTGCCTGCTCTTTTCTCTAACGGTCGCTCTAAGATCGCTACAAGAACAAATGGA
>VUQK01001636.1:44202-62884 GCA_015106715.1 Bujurquina vittata
AACGTCAACTAAACCGCATCCAACTGACACATACTGTACAAAGAAAATAATCAAATAAATCAAATCATCTTTGGAAATGTGAGCTTGTATTATGACTACAGTAATGATAAAATAATAAATGAGAGGAAAGTTTTCTCCCGTTCCAACATTTCTGAAAATAATGATTGCCAGTAGATGGTGCTACAGTTTGCTTGATGTGCTCCTCTGCTCCACATAATCAAAAACACCACTCACCCTGCAACATGAGGGAGGTAGTGTAGTAGTTCAGAGGTACTTTTGTGGTCACGTAACTTTCTGGCAGACAGTCTAACTTGTTCCTGACAAGAGAAGTCTTTCCCACTCCAGCATTCCCCACAAGCATCACTGGCTGTCTCCGCTCAAGCAACAAGTCCACGAAGTAGCGAAGACGCACAGTCTCTGCTGTGTGCACAAGAACAGCCTGCAATCATAGAAACAGCAGGAAAACACCGAACAAAAACATACATGCTTATTATGGCTTTCTTTGAGTGTGATTTATTGACAGACATGTGTTCAGTGAATTGTGTGTGATTTATAATTTCTTGTATTTCCCCAGAATGCCACAACTATTCTGTCATAATAGCATCATTTGCTCAGAACAAAACCCCACTAATTATGGCTCAGCAAGAGCCGTTGGAGCATTCGCAGCTGTACACAGGAGCATAAAGAAAGACAAAAGAGCGTGGGTGATAGCTCAAGCCTTGTTGCTCATGCCTTCACCCCCACACAGTCTGGTATAGGGAGTACTGGATGGTAATCAGACACAGTGGCAAGCCTATCATCCATTCTAGCACCCCTGCCATAACCTCAGGATGTGACTTTACCCTCTCTTATTATGTTCACTGAGGCATACATGCATTTTTAATATGACTGCATTGTTCATTTTTGGTTATTTTTCTGTAAGGAGGCTGCTTCTTTTGATTGTAAAGGTAATTATTTGCGAAACCACTTTGAAAAGTTTCCTTCTTGAAGGATCTACTCTGCCTGCATTACAGTTACTTGTATGCCCTTGCCTGTAATGGTGTACAGATGTCCATTTCAAAGGGTGGAACGGTGTCACTCCAGGGCAGAAACCGTCTGCTTTGATGGTCAAGGTAGTAGTCAAATACTGTCCCCTGTGCTGGCAGTTTCACTGTCTTCATTTCTTTGGTCCACCATTGACTGAACTCCACTCGATAATCACAGAGCTGGACAGTTATGAAACATACAATATTTTGCTTGAATTGATATCATGTCATTGGGACAGTCAACAACCATCAGTGAAAATTAGTTACGCTAGTTCTTCTGTGCCCTATATTTTTTATTTGAAAAAAATGATAATAGAACTAGAAAAGCAAAAGAAAATGATGTTATAATTAACATAATTAAAAATGTCCAATAACACATTCCAACTTTGCTTGGTGTTCCGTTATTTTTTTTTATGTGAAAATCTTTTTCTTTTTTTTTACCAAGAAATAATGCGTACAGTATGCTTTATTAGTTTTGCTATGAAAGACATCTGCAGATCATGTTATTGTCATGTCAAAGCTCATGCAGCCAGAAAATCTTTACAGTTACTATAATGTCAATAACATGACATAAATGTAGCGATACCTGATCTTGGTACAGGGCCCCGCCGAAAGCCCAGATGCAGGCAAAGGTGAAATAGGTTTCATAGATCTCACGGGGGGATTCACCAGGGATATTTTCTGGTGTTAGAAGGCAGTCGAGCAAAGTGCAGAGTGTCTGAATGAAAAGAAACGTATTATTATATTGCAATTTTCTGGCAGTAGAGGTATGCAAGAGAAGAAATAAATGCTTTGTGCATGCTTCTGTGTTAAACACACCTGCACCATAGAGATCTCTGAAATTGGAGTGATTGTCTTGAAAGTGTTTTTCATCTGTTCCAGACAACGTGGAACGTATTTCTCAAACAGTATAGTGAGGTGGGCCCTTTCAGTCTGCCGTTCTCTTTGGTCAATCCAGCTGGCAACAGACCTGAGTAGCAACAAAAAATACAGATTACACAAAAAGAACATACCACAGAAAGGCTATCTGACGTTATGGGATTCATTTAGATTCTGTGTAACTCACGGGTTCCAGCCCAGGTCCTGTTGGTTAACATAGAGGACACCTGCTCTGGACACAGTGGCAGGAGTTGCCATTCTTAGGTGACTGATTTCAAACACCAGTCTCATAGATGAGGTAAGCGCCACACGCTCATTACTGGCTAGAGTCAGGACCTGAGAGAGATAATGAAACATTAACTGTACAAATACCACGACATCTAAATGGCCAATACGATGGACAAGACTCAACCCAAACGATAAGAAAACACCCCCATATCTCATTAGGTTTGACAGACTTGCTTTAGAATATTTTGCAGGCACAAGATCACCGTGACATGATTCATTACTCTGGAAAAGAACCTCCAAGTGCTCACACTCTAGGAGGTGATTGCTGAAAGAGGGGGAGAGAAACATCTTTTTCTATCTATACCACCTTGGTTGCTATGAGTCGTACAGTAGCGTATGAGTGAACAGGAGGGAGTTACCTTGTTATCATCCATCACTGTGTTGAGTGATTCAATCCACATCGGATCAATGTCTCCATCCAACACAATCCACTTAGGCCCACGGTGGGAGATGTTTGCCTGCTCTCGCATCAGTGATGAAAGCAAACCTAGCACAGAGATTAAGGCATGAGTGAAATCTGGACCGTATGTTCACGTTTTCTTATCGTGTTTTTAATCCACTTATTTTTACCATCTTTCCACTCTCGAGTTGCAGGATGGATGAAGCCAAACAGCTCATCTCTGTCTATTGCTTTTGGATTGAGGTCATTCCATACAGGCTTCATCATCAGGTTTACATAAGTTTTATGGAGAACTCTCAATATCTGTTAAAAAAAAGTCAGTAACTTACAATTTATATTTATGTTACAAATTAAGCTGATTTTCTTTATTTTTTTGCACAACATATCAGACATAAAAAAGTCGAACCTGACTTTTCCCAGTCCCTGCATTTCCAACAACAAAGACAGAGTGACGTACGGCCATGAGCTCCTCCAACTGCACCACCTAACAAAAAAGAGGTGCTTAAAAGTTCTTTAATGCTTGACTTTATTTAAGGTATGTATAAACAGATTTATCGCAAACCTTGACGATAAAGGCCTCCTCAGGCTGCAGCCGAAGATCCAGTGTGCTCTTTCGAATGGCCTTTTCAAATTCAAAGTCTCTCTGTCTTTCTACTTCCATGCCTGGGAATAAATCTCCCAGCAGTCCCAAGAAGACAGTCACATCCTCTGTCACAACTTTAGACATGTTGAAGTCCCGCAGGGCACGCATCAGCACCTAGGTATCAGTGTGACCTCTTGTATAAGAAAATGCTTCTTTCCTATATGGCAATCAGATAAAATGCACACATCAGTTCACCTGATCCTCTGGTCTTGTCTTGTCTCTTCTTCTCAATGCTCCTGCCAGAACCAGAACAGACTTGACAGCACGCAAACCCCAATCGTAGTGGTCCTAATAACCAAATGAGAAAAGAAAATAAAGATGTGCATTCCCATGCTTATGCTCACCATAAATCATACAAAGGTCTCATGCTTTCCTGTGCTCCTGAGGTAAATCTGAAACGATTTATTACTGGTGCCCTCTGTTCTAATCCAACAATGTGAAATATAACAGTGTTCTACTCATACCTGCTTGGAGAGCAGTTCTTGACAGAGAGTGTACAGAGTGATGAACTTCTTGGCTAAAAGCTTAGCATCACGGAAGCCCTCTGCCACCAACATTATCTCACAGATAAGTTCAGTGTCTGGCACCACCATGGCACAGGGCCTGCAGGAGGACAGACAATGCACACAGTAAACTCTGTACTGTGTAATGACATATTATAAATAAGGTGAGTGCATCATTCCCACCTGAAGAGAGACTTGAGGTTCTCAGGGAGCTCCGTTCTCCCTGCATAGCCGGGGTTCATAGTGATGAAAATCCCAACTGAGTGTTTTAAGATGATGTCCTTGTCAAGGAACAGGAACCTATGAGGAGGCGCACAACTTATTTTTTAAAGTAAAAAAACAAGATGTTTTTAAAGTCAAATTAGCATGATGTAAACTTCAAGTGTTTATCTCCAGTTACTCACCTTTCCTTTTTAGAGCGAATGGCATCCTGAATGGTTTTAACCTGCACTGCCACAACTGAGAGAACATCCACAGGGATACGATTGAATTCATCAAAGCAGCCCCACGCTCCAGTCTGCGCCAGACCCTTGTAGATATTTCCAATAGACTTTACATAAATAAAGCAGAAATTCAGCATTAAAACATGTCTGTTTACTGAAACCTCTAAATAAAACTGACCAAAGGTAGTAACTCTGATGTGCTGAACATCACACCTTGTAGTCCATCTGCTCAGAACAGTTGAAGATGTATACCATGACACCCATGGCTCTGCCCAGATCTTTAGTGGTCTCAGTCTTCCCTGTTCCAGCAGGGCCTGATGGGGCTCCACTCATGTTCAGGTGGAGCGACTGTGTCAAGGTGATATAACACCTACAGTGTGCAGTAGCATGAAGAGGAACACAAATTTTCCCATGTTTATTCTTGTGTATTATCTGCATAGTCAACACTGGTAAGCATCAGTAGAGAACACAGAGAAGATTCATGGATGTAGCAAAAGAGGACATGCAAAGGGTTGGTGTGACAGAGGAGGATGCTAGGAACAGGATGAGATGGTGGCAGATGATCAGCTGAAAGAATACGAAGGAGAAGAGGAGTTACCGGTCTGTTAGAGGAGTAATAACCAAACGTGGTGTATTTCCAAGATACTCATAAGAGTAAATGAACTGGGCATCACAGATGTTAATGTAGCAGTGGCGACGCTGCTCGTTCCAGTAATGCCGAAGCTGGGAAAGCCACTGGAAGGCCTGTGAGGTGGCGACCTGTGAGCACACATGGCTGTTGTCAGACTTCATCAATGAAAAATGACACACAGCTATTGAGATTATGTAATTATTTTCCTTAAAGGAGTTAGGAATTGTACTCTTGAGTGTGCCATGTTTTATCAGTCACTCAAATTCAAACTCAAATGATTCTAAATGAATAAAAATAATTTGTTCTGCACACATACAGTGAGAGTAAAACTTAATGCCAAAGTTAGCTCAATCAGACTAAAATGAGATGTAAGTCAAGGAGTGATTCAGATGTGTGAACCTTTTTAGCAATGAGGCTGGCAACAATGTCTCTGGCATGGACATCAATTGTGCATATAGTCATTATCTTTTGTCTGTCTCCTGAGCTCAGCTCTCCAAGTAGCATGCCAATCAACACGTTGAGTTGAGAAATCTGTGGGGGGGAGGGAAACAGGTTCAAAGCAATGCTGGTCAAACAAAAACATAGATTCATACAGGGGATTAATTCCCCCAATCTGATATTAACACTGCCTGGTTCAAGTTTCCTTATTCATCCTGCTGATCATTCAGAATCATTAAACCTTTGAATCAGTGCAGAACATTCACAGGCATTACATGAACGTGTACTTTACAGATGATCCAAAGCAGTCTTGTGTTCTTGCCTGACTAAAAGATAACTGGAAATAATTTGTTCCTGTTCCTGTATGACAGCAGATCCAATCAGTGCAATGCCATGGGTTGATGGGAGAGAAGGAGATTATTCAAACAGCAGCCAAGGACATGTTAACCTTTAATAGTGCTGATGAAACTGACAAGAGTGATAAAACAACTGTGAGTAGAACCCACAATGAGGCTCCACAAGCCCACCTCAGGTCAGATAATATGCACAGTATATACAGGCACTGTGTGTATATAATACAGATCATTAAAAATGCCACACATTACGCCGTCAACAACATATCAAATCAACACAGTTTTCAAAATCATCACAATATAATTAAAAACAGACTCTATGTAAAATTAATACATGACAAACAGTGACAGCTTTTTATTGCAAAGATGCATTTTAAACTGGAACCTTAAACTGTCAGTTAGCTCATCATACCTGCTTCTTATTGTAGTCTTTTAATGCAGACTCAAATCCTTCCTCCAGTCTTTTAAACACAAGTTCCATATCGTTAGTCCACCAGAGCTGTGATCCAGTGAGAGCAACTTGGGCAGGGAACTCAAGAATCCACTGCTCTCTGGGTCTGTCCTCATACACGGACACAGCTTCAAACAGGTGACCCCTGACACACTCCTTCATGGAATCCTCGAGATGAGTGAGCCATGCTTCCACCTAATGTGAAGTTTGTTTGTTTGTTTGTTTGTTTTTTTACAAGTGATTCAGCTATTTTGTAATGTGTGATTGATAACATGCACCAAATATGATCTTACCGGCCCACGACAGAAACATTCAGTCTGGAATGGGACGTATTCCCTCTCTTTACTGTACATGCCCACAGCAACTTTAGGATTACTCAGCTGTTCATTTTTGCTGAACTCGAGATCAGACAAGTTGTCAAAAAGTTTTGAGAGATGGACAGTCACCTGCGAACAACAATGATTAATAGAGAATGGCAATAATGACACAGGCTAAATACAATTACTAAATACATTCACCCATTCACACACACATTCATTCACTGTGCTTTATTCTATTCTATAAGCATTTTCTATCATGCACACACACTCAGATGGATGTAACTTGCCCACAGAAACTTCAACATGCAGACTTGACAACCGGGGACCAAAACACAGGTGTTCTCATGAGTGGATGACCTGCTCTACATCCTGCACCAAAATGAAAGGAAGGTTTACTGAATTTACCTCTCTGGGTCGACTTCCTTTAGAGAGGATGTCCAACAAGTCTGCGCATGAAATAAAGTAGAAGCGTGGAAATGCAAGTCTTTTTGTTTCCAGGTATTCAGCAAGAGCTTTTTCACATAATGCCAGCCTGTATGAAAGAGGGGATAGTAAGCAGAAATCCTTCAACAGTGAAAGTAAAGTCTAATGAAAAAAGCATGAACCTTTTTTGGAGATCCTCTAACTTCTCAAATAGATGAGGTTTGTTAGTGGCCTCAATGACATTTTTAATCTTGGTACTGCTCAACATTAGCTCCTGAAAGAACAAAAATCTCCATGTTTACAATGGCAACAACGTCATTGTCAGATCAACACAAACTGCGTGTACATGCAGACCTGAAATTCTGCATCTATTGCTTTGAATCGGTGTGTATCTGCAGGCAGCTGTTGGCAAATGTCGTCACAGCCTTTGAAGATGCTTTCGAGGTATGCCCATGCCCTTTGGACCTCCATCCACACCGTCAGCACAGAGTCGGCCACAGTCAGCTGTTTTTGTAGTTCCACTATCTGGTACAGGAAGTGATCTACGTGCCTGCTCTGAAACACACTCTGGAGCTGAACCTTGAGGGTAAGGAAAAAGAAGAATAAGCATAGGGAATGTGCTCCAATGTAAAATTAAAGTATACCAGCGTGCAACCTAGTCTATCTCAAGGAAATGTCATATCTTGATAACCGGACACTCGTGCATGTATCTGTTCTATCTGTAAACACATTCCACCTCATCAGCATGCATATAAAAGGGGGGTCAGGGAAACTATTTAAACAAAGATGGAGTTACAAAAGTGGCAAGAATTCTAATTGCTGGCTGTAATCCCCCCAGTGCATCTGGTGTACATGTTCAAAGACGGCCACGGTGCAACAATACCCAGTGTTCTCCAGCAGCTATAAATCTAGAGACTCAGTAGGGACCTTTCTACTCTCAGCTCTGCTATTAGACACTCAGATGGGGACAGCACATCTGCAATCTCAGCTCTATTCAGCACTTAACTATCAGAGTTTCTCACCGACAGCTGATCTTGAGAACAAGCTCTTGCTCTGTGAAATCACTTGCAGTAACTTAAGACATCTACCTGATGATCCTCAAGAGTTTCAATAAGGTGATCGTCACATTTAAGCAGTGGCAAAGAGGTTTGGTAATGCTCTTCATATGAAAGCTCCATTGACATCCACGTCTGACTTATTTCTGTTACAACCTGAAACAAAAACAATTAAAGTATTTTGACTGACAGCAAATATAAGTTTACCAATGAACTCATTTCACAAAGATGGCTTGTAGTATAGTTGCATTACTGTTTTCATATGAATTGTTCTCAAACATTAACATTTCTGCTTCAAGTCTTAGCTTAGATCAGGATTTTAAGTACTGTAGGGAGTCTTATCTGTTTATAATACCTTACAAACAGAAGATATTTTGGATATGAAGTCGCACAGTTAGGATAAATTTTCCTATCAAGTAAATTCAAAAATACTTCAGCAAAAGACGTCAACATATTTGCATTTATAGCTGAAGAAAAACCTTCTCTATGGTCAGCTCTTTGACCGCCTTATCCACTATGTTGCGGACTTCATCTTCAAACAAATGGAGCTGCAAAGCCAAGAGGTCATCCAAGGTGGCGCTATCTGTCACAGTGAAGTCCATCTATTTAAAAAATGATTAAAAAAAATAGTGTAACAATTTTATTAAGCAAGACAAAACATACAGTAAGATCACCTACAGCGAGATTGCTGCTTTATGGATTTATGCACCTGTGTTATTCTAATTAGCTGCACCCAGTGACGCTCTCGTATTGCCAGGTTCTGCAGTTGACTCACGGCCTGCAGTGACGTCAACAAGTTCTTTACATAAAGGTCTAATCCAGAATACACATCCCACGCGCGAGCTTCTTTGTCGAGCTTCCGTATGTCCTACACAAACAGAAGGTAGGTAAACATAATTAGTTATTAGGGGCATCTGTTACAAACAGCAATGGTGCATGACAGCAAGACAGCAGGAGAGATGAGCTGGTGTGATGTAGCACTGTTGGTGACCTCACCTTGGCAAGCCTTCTCAATTCTGCATCCATCTGGTCCACATTTATCTGCCTCCATTTGGTCATTGTCCAGTTTTCCACACTGCTCTGTGTAGATAAAGACACATAGAGAGGGGTCAGTGGGCTAAGGGTATTTAATGTGGGACATTTAAAGGCTACAGGGTATTTAAAGTCTCCAAGAGGACAGACAGAGAGGTCAAGTCATTTAGTTCCTGGGGTATTGTGGTAGGGTGATGAGACAGTCAGCTGGTTTTATTTTTCATTTTCACATGAAAAATGACATTTAACTATAGATTACAGACTGAGCTACATACTTGCACATATACAACAATGTCCCACAGTTCTTTGAGAACCGTAATCTCTCGTCTGCAGAGCTTGATATCTCTGTAGTCCGGAATAGTAACATCAAATAGGTTTGCAGCCTCTTGCAGCTCTGCTACTTCTCTCTCCACATCCCGAATTGCTTTTTCCGACTACAAAACAAAATGACAGTTCTCACCCGAAAATGTGAAACAGAATGCTGTCTTAATCCGATAATCCAATAATGGTTAAACACCTACTTTCTCCAGACTAATGTAGGGATTCACTATGTTGTAACTGAAAGGTGCCATTGCTCTGAACATCTCTCTGAATTGGGTTTGTTTCACCTGAAAAATATGAGATACCCATTTCATGTTAATTAATGCACATTGCAATAGTTTCCACACTGTGCATTGTTATTTTTCTCATATGGTCACCTCAAAATCCATGCACTGTCTCCGTAAAACCATCACTTCTGCGTTCTTCATGGGTTCCACCTTGTGTCTTACTTTGAAGGCCAGCTTTTTAGCCCCACTCCATTTCTCTGGAAGTTCCTGTACAGAGAATTGTAGATATCACTTGGAGCATCAAGGTGCACGTAATGCATATTCTGTGTATAATGTATAATCTGTTTCTTTATGCATAAATTGCAGTTTATTATCATTCCCTACCTCCATTTGCCAGTAGATCTGGTCTGGTATGGTCACACCATATTGTTCCAGGAGGATTACTGTTTCTCTAAGAGGCTCAAACATCTTGTCAGTGGTGTTCTTTCTGTCCTTTACAGCCAACAGGTGACTCATCACTTCTACAAAGCCACCGTGTTCCTCTTTATTCATAGGTTGGTTTAGCCCTTCAACTGTAGCTTGGATGAACTTCTGCAGTTCATCAAGACTGAGTGGGGAAAGCTTACAGTGAGAACAACTGAGCCTACGGTTTGGTCAGAACAGAAAATTCATGCAGAAATAAATCTTACCTGTTAGTGACATTTGTCAAGAGATGCTCTTTTAAGAGCCAGCTCCACTTTTTTACTGCATTAAGAAGGCTGACTTTAAAGAGCTTGATGTCCACTCGAAACCACCCATCAAAAACTCTGAAGTCTTCAAGCTGGGAAATTTCAGCATGCAGATCCTCATAATAATCGATCTTTAAAATTAAAACCACAACAGGAATTGCGATAAAAAAACTGCCATGCATTGGAAAAATATAACTCAAAGAGTTTAAAAACATTACTTGTTCTTTGAAGTTATTGATTGTAGGAGGATTTTCAGGGAGTGAATCTGCTCTACAAGCTTCCATCTCCTCTGATGTAAGTGCACGTCCATACAGGAGAAACTGCCTGAGAAATCCAGCCCTGTCATCTTGCCACAGATGAGTATAACAATCAAACTTTGTCTGGTAATTTATTGCTTTCTTCTGGACGTTCTCCACTCGATCCATTATTTCCTGTCTCAGGTCCAGCAAGTCTAGCATGTCATCCATTACCTCCTGTAAGAGTTATATTACATCACATAAAAACATCAGGGGTATGTAGTATTTGTAGAAGAATGCACCACAATGAGTTTGGCAAGTTTAGTACAGCAAGAAAATATATGTTTCCATTCTTGGAGGGAGGATGAGTTGGTCTAACAGTTTTAAATTTAGTGATGTATAAGTATTGAATTCTGAAGATAAACTGAAACTGATAATATCCTGGAGGTAACAGAACTTAACTTATAACACAGCAAGGAATCCAAGACTATTGTCTTTATGGACAGCATCTATTTTTCCTTTACAAGACAGGGAAGCTGTACTCTTTGCTCTAGTAAAGGCACATTTAAGGTCTAAACTGAAAGTCTGCAACACTCAACTTTTTAGCACATATGGAAGAACACAAATAAAGACTAACAGGTTACATTCAGGAATAGCAATGATGAGATCTCCTAGTTATTTCAGCGTATAAGAAGCCTATGCTAACATTCAGATATAAGTGAAATGTACCTGATAGGTCTCCATGCTAAGATGAGCTGCCACTCTCCTGATAGCCGCCGCATTCTTGAATATATCTGCAACCAGCCCCTCTACTAGTTCATAGAGACTGTCTCCTGCATCCTGCTTCATTGAGGGACAGAAGGTAATCTGTGAGCCATTCAGGATCAGCTTGGCCTCAAAGAGAGGAGTCTTGTTCAGACCTGGCTCCATGTTTTCCAAAAAGAAATGAAGGGAGTGACTGATGTAGCCAAACAGCCCCTCAACCACCATCTCATCCAAGTACTCCAGGTAGCAACGCCACTCTTCTGAATCCGGATCAGCACGGAAAAGAACCATGTTCTCCTGATTAAATGTAGAATAATAGAATAATATTTAGCTTCTTCTGGTAATAATTTCTATTTCAAATGATTTTTATACCATATTCAAGCCATCTTATAAAGAAACTGATATGATGTTTAATTAAGCTACACACAGATTCAAGATCTAAATAAAAGTAACAAAAAGTAACTAAACAAGGTTTCAAATTGACATCGGACAGAACCTTTAATGTGTTTTAATCTGATCAAGATGAATGCTGTTTTTGACCAACAGAAACCTACATGTGCTTACTATTCACAGAAACTCTGTAATGCATCAGTGACTCTTCATAGATCCAGCCACACACACCTGCACCCGCTCATGTATGAATTCTCCATCCTTCTTCATGGAGCTGTACTTCTTCCTGAAAGAGTCTCCTCTGTCCTCCAGCTGTATGACTGAACAATCTCTCTTGTTGTCCTTTCTGCAAAACATGGCCTGTTTGCTCCATCTCTTCATCACAGACTGAATGTCATCACAGTTTGCCCTCGCTCTATTAACTCGACAGACAAGGTCTTGTACAAGGTGCTTGATGTTGCTGATGGAGCTCCAGCAGTCCTTGTCTTGCCATGTCAAGCTGGTCTCAGCTCTCAACAACTGCAGGTCTACTGACTCCAGCTCAGCTCTGATGAGAGGAAGTTCCACCTCTAACACTGTCTGCTTGAGCTCATTGTACCACTGTACTAACAGCTGCACACTGTTCATATACTGAAAAATACATGTAAGAAAGAAAATATATATTTAGGGTATGTAAAAAAATTGCTGGTAGGAGGCCATGTGTGTAAATGAACCCCTATTCTAACATGCATTTTCATACCTTTGTGAGCATGTCACGCTTCTCAAAAACAGTCAGTGCAGCTGCAGGTATGTTGATCTCACTGCTGAGAGTCTGAAAATACTTCATATCCTTTAAGGCCTCAGTCAGCTGTGAAGTGAAAGACAAAACTGATTAATTTAACTACAAAGTCACAGTGGGGGGGAGGGGTGTAATAATAATAATAATAATAATAATAATAATAATAATAATAATAATAATAATAATAATAATGTTGCACCTTTCAAGAAACCAAAGGTCGCTTTACACACAAAAGTCAAAGGCCAAAGGCCTCAGTGCATAAGTGGCATTTCAACTGTTTTTAAAAAATGTCAGAGATAGGACGCTGGAGATGCTCTTTAGGTGCTAGAAGTTTTAGAAATGGATTTAACATGGCATGAGATTGAGAGGGTGGAGTCCATGATTACATCCAGGTTTGGGACCACTGGAGATAGAGTTTCCATCCACGTTAAGGTGCACATCAGCCAGTTTCCAGAGTAATAACTTGGGAGCCACAACCAAGAGTTTTATTGTTTTATTGTTGTTTAGTTTGAGAATATTGGGTAACATGCAATTTTTGATGTCTTCCAACCAGCTGTCAAAGGAGGGATGTGACTGCTGGAGGTCATTTGTGATCTTGATGAGAGCAGTCTTGGTGCTGTGATGTACTCTGAAGCCAGATTAAAAGAGTTCAGAATGGAGAGGTGTGTTGCTGTAGTTGTTGGACAGCAACCACTCCTTCCAGGATTTCACTGGTGAATGAAAGGTTTGATGACCAGCCCAGTAACTTCAAGACTGTCCAGTGGAGAGAAGGACGCAATGCTAAGGCAGGAATGGAAGAGGCATGAAAACATCATTAGGACGGGATAAAAATTGGAGGGAGTTTGCATACAACAGTAGCTACTGGTGGATTGAGTCCACTTTGACAAAGAACGGGGTCATCCGAGTGGTGGGGGACCTTGACGAGGTGAAGTAACCAGTTTCTGGCAGAAAAGAGCACAGAGGGTGGATAAAGCAGTCTAACAGTGATAAAAAGGCTTCTGTGTATACTGGCTGCCTGGTGCAGTAACCTAGTTGAGTGTAAAATAGTCCTGTTGATTTTGTCATGTCTCAGTTGAGCACATAAAATCAATGTTACTATCAGTAATGATGTCAGAGAAGTAATGCTGTGTTGAGCGAGCAAGTATTCATTCAAAACTCATTGTTGAGCTGTGAGTAGGTGGTGGGGGCAGGTGTAGAAGTAACAATACCATCAACACAGACCAGGTTGCCAGAGTAACAGTGTGGTTTGTTGTGATGACATCGGCACCTACCACAGAGAACTTTGTCTCTATTTACAGAATAAAACCTGCAGAATAAAATAACTAAATCTGTAAATCTGTGCTTCTTTCTCTACCACAATTTCATAGTTATTGCAAACTATGTCAGCAGTATGATGAGAAGCTTGAGACAAGGAATAACTGTGCTGTCATGAACTTCTTTGAGATACCCACTTACTGTATTAATAGATGTTAAGTTTTTAGGGATTTGAGGGCATCTTGGCAGTGGGACACCACATGTTCTTACTCAAAGTGTAAAATATATATATATTTTTTTAAAGTGTAAGCTGGGTAACTGTTGAGTACTTTCATATTTCCACGATACGAGTTACCTTTGGATTGAAGTTGACTGAAATCAGGTCAGAAGAGGGATTTCTGGAGATAAGTGGCTGGTTCAGGTTAATCAGGCAGGTCTGTTCTAAACCACAACACCAGTCAGAGTAAATGTCCTCCTCATACTGGTCCAGTAGATTCAACATCTCCATGTACATGCTGTACTCAGTCACCATCTCTACACCTTCTGCAGACCTGGAAACATAAAAAAATAACCTCTTGTGCCAGTTCAAAGATAAGTAATCAGTGCAACTTGTGAAAAGAATACATTCAAATGTAAAAATTTTTTTACTGACTTTCCAAACAGTAATCTCAGTTTTTCCCACGGTGTTTCAATGCGCTTTCTGAGCATTTTTGCCCACTTGAAAGCCCCAGACCTGTGTGCCATGTTCTTCATCAGACCACTCTCCATCTGTAAACAAAGTGAGAACGGAGAAAAGAATGAAATTAAGAGAATTTATTGTGCAATGAATGCATGGTTGTAGTATCCAGTTTTAGCTCGAGTACCTGATTGAGCTGTGATTTTAGCAGATGTTTACAAGTCTCCAGCTCTTCTCTGAAGTGTTGCTGCAGCAGAAGGAAGTTGGGACTGAATATCTGTCTAATCCGTCTGTTCTCCAGGAAAGGTCCAGCGATAGTTAGCATCTAAGAGCCAAAGCACTTTGAGTCATTGTTGTTCACCATTTGCTTCATTAATAATGCAATTAACACCACACTAATATGCTCTTTTACTTACTTTCATGGCTGATTTTATGCCTGAGCAATCCTTGAAAACCAAACATAGAAAGTGGGCAAGGCGGCTTTCAATGTCCATAATGCATATCTTGAAATCCTTATACTCATTTTCAAAAGCCTTATAAGAGAAACAACAATTCATCAGTATTTAATCACAGACACTAGTGTAGACTTATGTATTATGACTCTATGAAGCTGCATCATCTAGGCAGCAGTTTTCCCATCCTAATTATCATTATAAATGCCAAAAAAATATTCATATAGTTTCACCTTCGAGTTCAAGTCAAGTGGGCAGCTTTTAGTGTGCGTCAGGGCTTGGCAGAGGTCAGTGAACTCGCTGTGCATCTTAGCAGCATGCTCACTGTAGAGCTTCCCTTTAGCTCCACCAAATTCCAACTTCCCTATCCTCTGAAAGTCCAGCATGAGTTCAAAGAATTCCTGCCAAAAAACACAATTGTATGAGGAAACAAAGTCACACTGAACAACAGCATCTGAGTAATAAAGCAAAAGTCTTATCTTACCTCAAGCAGCTGCATACGATTAAAGAACTGGTTGAAACGTGAAAAAATCACAGCAGATGGTAACTCCCAGGGTGTATGTTTCACTTGGCTGCTGAGCCTCTCCCTCTGGGTCTGGTAACAGTTTCTGAAGCATCTAAAAACTTTTATGACTCTTTTTATCATTTGTAGACTTTCTTCTGGATCCTCTCTGAGGAGCACATCTGCAGATAGGTATGTAGAAGCCTACAAGGAACAGGTTTTTAAAGCTTTGAGCTTGTTAATGCCAGCAGCTAATAGAATAACACCAGTTGTCACTAGTTCTTTCTCTTTGTCACTCTGTGCAAATCCATAACTACAGGCATTTAAAATCACAACTCGTACCTGTTCAATGAGCAGATTGCAGAGTTCCTGCAGCAGTACCGCAATGCGTGCTGGTCTTTGGTAAGATTGGCAGTTGGTCCAAACAAGGTAGAGTGTGTGAAAAAGTGCTGGGATGTATGTTTCCATGCGTGAAAACTCAGCCTTTTCCAAATGAGACAGCTGTGGATGCAGTGGCTGTAGATGGAGGTCAATGTCCTCAGCTTCTCGAAGTGCTTTTGAGGAACAAAAAAAAAGATATATTAACTTCTAACTACATAATAGAGATAGAGATTATCTTAGACTGTGCATGCAACATTGACAAGATAGAAACAACTGCATGTTACCTTTAAAAAAGTGACCAAGTAATCTTACCATCACAGACTTTTCCAGTTAGGGCCTTGATTGTTGGATAATAGCTGCTATCCATAATCTCTAACATCTCTACCATCCTTTGAACAATGGGACTCTGAAGCTACAAAAAGCCACAATTTTAGCAAAGAGTGACGTAGAAGGAGTTGAAAACAATTTAAAACATGTTTCAGTGACTGCCAAGAGGGGTAGGAAGTATACCTGATTATAAATGCTCTCTACGTTGTTCTTCCTGGATGCCCAAAACTTCAGCTCTGCACTGGGCCCTGGGTTACAGCCTGTCATTAGTATGTCTGATGAATCCTCCTTTAAATTCTTCTGGATCAGATTTGTCCAGTTGATGACCTGGGTCTCCACAGCATGGGCTGCTGCCCTGTCATAGTTTGCATGACTGGAGAAAGGAGAAAATAAAAGCTGAAAGCGTTACTAAAAACATACAGTACCAAAGATCATGCTGCATGCGTGTGTGTTTTCTTGCTTTTCAAAGGAGCTGGGTGATTGTTTCATCCTGTCAGCTGCTATCGGAATGGGGAGGACAGTTTTCCCCACAACCTGTCCCTGCACAACTGATGTCTGGCTGCACATGATTTCCACGTGTCGAAGGAGGTCTTCAGATATCAGACTTGGCCACGTCTGATGGTTTTTGTTGCTGGACAGCAGCGAAACACATATCTTGGGAAGACAAAAACATAATGAAGTCACACAGAACCCAAGTCAGATTAGAAATCCGGAGGAAAAAAAGCTTTCCTGTGGCATATATGTATGAAAAAGGGGGCAACAATCACCTGTTTGACCGCACATGACAGCTGCAGAAGGGGTGATGGAGTCAAAAGGCCAAAGAGCAACAGTTCCCTGCAGTTTTCAGGGGTGATAGGCACAGCTCTCTTCTTGAGAATATAGATTTGTTCATTTTTAGCATCTGATGGGACCTGCGTTTGAAATAATGTGAGAATTTACTGGACTTTTAAATGAAATTCATGCTAAATCGGTTCATTTGATTTTAAGGACACTAATCTTAGCAGGTTGATAGTCCAGTTTAAATGTTCTAAGCCAGAATTATACTGAATGCACTTTGTACAACATTTTCAAAACAGACAGACAGACATTTTCCTACTTGTCAAGTAGGAAAATTGCAGGGGAAATCAATCCCTTTAATGATGAAGTGCCCCAGTAAGAATGAATCAACATACAGAAACAGAAGTGAAAAATACAATCATTATATATCTGCGTGTTTCCTGCTATGGAAACACGTCAAAAATGTCTGCTATAAAAACACACGCATGAGACTCTGCAACATCTGCAGCAGACGTACCTCACCAGAAGCGACCAGACAACCCTTTTTAGACGAAGAGAAAAATATAAGAGACTCCTTTTCAAAGAAATTCTTCAGAGAGGTTTGAAAGTCTTCACTCACAGCATTTCTTTCCCATGTCTGGCGGTGCACTCGCAGCAGGCCGCAAACTTTTCCCTGGACAAACTTTACTCTGTCGTCCCCAACAAAAGAAGAAACATTTTTGTCGTCGTGCATGACTGCGCTACCAAGATGGCATGCTTTAGCTCCGCACCGCGTTCAAAAAAATGCAACTTACTTGCAGCAGTTCTAAATTATCCATTAAATTCGTGCAGGCATAATGTAAAGTTGCTTTGCGTACTTTTCTAGGACCGCACCGAGCTGCGCAACTGGGCGGCTCAGCGTCCCGTCGCTTAGTGACCACCACCCCCATCAATCACTGCCGGATATGTAGCAGCTTTAAAGAGAGAATCCCGCTTTACCTTATTTAAAATGACTGGATGTGTAGTTATAGCAAAGTCTCTTTTCTCTGATTTGTATTCTCTGATTTGTATTCTAATCTCTGGTGTCTTTGCACAGTTTGTACCCTGGCCTGGTGTCGGTGTTTTAGTTGCTTTACTGTAAGCCTCTATGCGCTGGCATAATTTTGCTTTAGGGGTTAATGTTAATTAACTGGTCCCCTCCTTTTGTCAAAGATATCCCCCATCTATTCATTTGTACTCATTTTACTGGATCTGAGCCCCTTTCAACTTTCTCATTTGCTTTAAGCAGTTTTGGGAATTACAGCTCTAAGGCATTAGGAACCAATAAAAGCATTTCTATGTCTGTCATGACCTATAAATACTCACTTTGGCAGCGTTACACTATATAGGAATGTACAGTAATTCAAATAGTCACCCGACTGAGGAACAGCTTCTTCCCTGAAGCTGTGAGACTGTTGAACTCTGGTAGGGCTGTGTAGCTGGACTACTCTTGCAAGCCTCTGAATACACTCATGCTGCTGTTTTCACACACATGCTGCTGTCATTTTTATTTTGCACAAGTCACCGCTGTGGCACCACCATTCTCTACTATCACTCCACATCCTGAATCCTGCTTTAACCCCCTGATCATACTAATTCTTAAGTTTAGGTGTGGATGCACAGTGGCCTCTAACTAGGCAAGAGAAAATAGAGCTGTTTTTAAATTCTTGTTCACCGCTTGTGTCCTACAGAACAAATTCAAGCTGAGTACGTTCATGAGAATTAAAATTTAGATTGGAATAATGTTTGTATTCTCATGTAATATTATTTTGCTATTATATTAATATAGCAGGTTCAGTTAGCTTTGCACAAATATAGTTGGAAGAAACGTCCTCCAAAGAGCTACTTTCAGAGTACTTTTTCATTTTTACTTGAGTAAAGAAGTATACTCAGACTCAGTACTTCAACTTTTACCAAAGTATTTTTTTAACACAAGTATTGAATGTCTGTACTTTTGCCACCTCTG